>JARKIC010001320.1:0-132119 GCA_029378375.1 Mycena olivaceomarginata | reverse complement strand
TTTGGCACTTGCCTTATTAGTTGCTCCTACGTAATTCGAGTGATGTGATGCTGAATACACAGAATCGAGAGGCAATAACCATGCACCTTAGTCAACTACAGTTTCGGCAGAAAGGCACTTTTTCGAAGGAAATGTAATCACACCAGACAAACGACGTCCCGTCTATCTATACAGCCGAACTTAAGCGATGACGAACTGTAGACGTCCGGCAGCATCACACAAACGCACCCATCTCTGATCTCATCTCATTTGACGCATCACCCCTTTCCCCTCCCCATCAATCCCAGCTCGTTTCTTCCAAGTTCGCACTGGAAACCTGGGGACGGGCAGAAGGAGAATAAATCTAATGATGCTATAGCATACTGACATGCTAGTGTAGCGGTATGTACGTCCTTTTATCCCTTTTGTTGCCCTTGCTTTGTTTCCCGGGGCCCCCCACAGTGAGTTATGAAGAGGGAAGTTCGGGAGGTATACCGTATACTTATGTGCTAGTCGAGGTGGGCACCAGCTTGGATGTAGCGCCTGGTGCAAGTGACAACCAGGGAAAGCAATTTCTTGACCTAGGTCAAGATGGTAAGCAGCAGTAGTTAATTCAGTAGACAAAAAAATGAAACTTTACTCTTATTGTCAGCAAAGTACGAAAGGACTGCTGAGAGATGAACTCTCGGGAGCCCAGTCAGAGGTGAAAGAAAAACTGTGTATTCAAAACTGCTGAAAGACATGCTGAAACAACTTGTTTCGGTGATGCTTTCAGCTGTCTTGAAACAAAGAGTGTCGTCAATTCTCAAAAACAAAAGAAAATTTGATGACACTCTTTGTTTCAAGACAGCTGAAAGCATTGCTGAAACAAGTCATTTTGGCACATCTTTCAGCAGTTTTAAATACACAGTGTTTCTTTCATCTCTGACTGGGCTCCCGAGAGTTCATCTCTCAGCAGTGCTGACAATAAGAGTAAAATTTCATTTTTTTTTTGTCTACTTCACTACTGTTGCTTTTCATCTTACCGTCAAGAGATTGCTTTCCCCGGGTGAGGTAAGACAGAAGTGAAGTGACTCGGATCCAATAAATTAAATTAAATAATCGTGAGGACAAGATAACAAGCCGAAAAGGGAAAACAAGAGAGCACGTGGTGTGAAACTCATTGCGGTTGCTTAGTTGCTACGCTCAGCATCCGCTGAGAATTATATCCTCTCCTCCTGCTCGATGAGCTTACAGATCCCGTCGTCCCCGTCGCGGCCAGTCTCTGCCGCCGTCTCCTCGTCGTCCCCCGCCTCCCGCCGCCAGCCCCCCAGCATCGCGCCTCCCACCAAGTCGTCTCGTCCACCGCCGACACCGACCACCAACAACCAGCCTACACAGACGTGTACTCCCACCCCGCCGCCGTCGCATATGCCGCCGCCCACCCCCGCAGAACCATCCCCAAGTTCGGGCCGTACCTGCTGCTGCAGACCCTCGGCGAGGGCGAGTTCGGCAAGGTCAAGCTCGGGCTGCATAGCCAGTGGGGCGAGGAGGTCGCTGTGAAGCTTATACGAAGGGGAAACGTCGACACCGCCGTCAGGATGTCAAAGGTCGAGCGCGAGATTGAGGTGCTGAGGGTGAGTCTTGTCTCTTTTTTGTTTTGTGTCTTGTCTTTGCGGTGATTCTGGGATTCTGGGCTGTCTGCTGTATCCCTCCGCTCCAAGTGCCACATTGGTTACCACCGTCAACTCGCGCGCTGGGACGTGTGTCAGGCAGCTTTGGGTCGTCTCTGTCCCGCCAGGGGTGCTTGCGCGGCCCTTTGGTTTTGTAATGCGCAAGGGGCACCAGACGATGCGACGCGCGCACACACTGGGCCTGCGCTGGCGTATGTCACTGGCTGCGCCGGTCCTCTCACTTTTTTCTTCTTCATTCTGCTTCCGCATTTTCGCTGTTTGGCGCCCTGCACTGTCTCGATGGGGAACCACCCCACGATGTATCACACCCTGAGCTTTCACACGGCTTTTTTCGTCTTTGGTTTCGTTCCGCCGTCGTCTTCGTACTTGGATACGCGTGCATGCTGCCTGCCAATTCGGGACAATGATTGACCGGTGGCGCGACGGAATATTGGCGGTTCATGCGACGTGGGGACGTCGGTCCCAATTGCAAGCGTGTGGCGCGTGCGTAGACCTTGTGGATGCACGAGCGAACTACGCTCGGTGTGAGCGCGCCAGGTGTCTTCGCCTGCCTGGGCTCGCTTCCCTTCCCTCTGATGTCTTTCTTTCTTTTTTCTTTCACACAAACTTGCGCTCGCCCTTCCACCTTACTCACTCATGCACTTGTAGACCCTCAAACACCCCAACATCGTGCGCCTCTACGATGTCATCGAGACGGACAAGTACATCGGCATCATCATCGAGTACGCCTCGGGCGGCGAGCTGTTCGACCACATCCTGGCGCATAGGTATTTGAGGGAGAGGGACGCGAGCAAGCTGTTCTCGCAGCTGATTTCAGGGGTTTGGTAGGTGGCTTTCTCTTCATTGTAATTTCAGCCACTAACGCTCACCCGACACAGGTACATCCACCAAAAGAAAATCGTCCACCGCGACCTCAAGCTCGAGAACCTGCTCCTCGACCGCCACCGCAACGTCATCATCACCGACTTTGGCTTCGCCAACCGCTTCGAGCACCGCGCAGACGACCTCATGCAGACGTCGTGCGGCTCCCCGTGCTACGCCGCGCCCGAGCTCGTCATCTCCGAGGGCCTGTACGTCGGCAGCGCGGTCGACATCTGGAGCTGCGGCGTCATCCTGTACGCGATGCTCGCGGGGTACCTCCCCTTCGACGACGACCCGGCGAACCCGGACGGCGACAACATCAACCTGCTGTACAAGTACATCGTGAACACGCCGCTGAGCTTCCCCGAGTACATCAGCGAGGAGGCGCGCGGGCTGCTCAAGATGATGCTCGTGCCCGACCCGCGGAGGCGCGCGAGCTTGAGCGACGTGATGCGGCACCCGTGGCTGGCGGCGTACCATCTCCCGCGGGACGACGACGTGGACATGGACGCGGACGAGGGGCCGGGGGCGCCGCCCCGCCGGTGGCGTTTGGGCGGACGGTGGACGAGCTGGAGAGGGCGGCGATGGAGCAGCACCAGCAGAAGAGGCTGGCGTACCAGCGACAGATGCGCAGCGCGGGGGCGCCGCAGGTTGTGCGCGCGCAGACGACGTCGCATGCGCACGCGGAGAACCAGGCGTCGCCGCCGCCGCAGCGGAGCCAGAGCAGCGCTGCGCCCGAGTTTTTGTACGACTCGGCGGCGCTCGAGGATCCGTTTGGGCCGGTGCCGGGGCCGGGGAGCGGGAAGCGGGCGAAGGAGGAGGAGGTCGTGGTTGCGAGCGGAAAAGGGAAGGAGAGGGAGGAGGACCCGAAGGACAAGTTCCGGCATACGATTCAGATCGAGTACGAGGATCGGAAGGGGCAGCGCGGGGCGGGGGCGGGGGCGAGTCCGGCGAAAGACAGGAAGGAGAGGGAGGGGGAGCCCGGTGCAGGAGAGGAGGGAGCGGGAGCGCTCGAGGACGCCCACGCAGATGCAGACGCCCGTCAAGGCATCCACCCCGGCCCAGACGCCCGTCGCCGCGCTGCCGCGCCCTCCCCGCCACCCGTTCCTGCGTCCCCGCCACGCGCACACGCCAACGGCGCGGAGAGGAGCCCGAGCGTGGCGAGCATCGCGGACCGCAAACAACAGAGGCGGCGGGGGGAGCGATTGCGTCCGGGAAGGCCGCTGCCGCCGAGCCCGACGACGAGCCCGCCGACGACGTGGAAGCGGATGCAGGAGCCCGCAAAGAGCGTCGTGGGGCCGGGCGAGGTGATCAATGGGACGGAGAAGGAAGCGGCCCGAGTGTGAAGGATGTGTTTGTGGAGGAGAAAGGGAAGGACGCGGAGAAGGGGAAGGAGGGCGAGAAGGAGCAGCAGCAGGAGAAGAAAGAGGTGGACGCGGACGCGGAGAGGAAGGACAAGGATGGCAAGAAGAGCCGGCGCAACACACTCACGTCGCTCGTCATCGGCAACCCCATCAACTCGTTCCGCGGCATCGGGCGCTCCCGCGCACGCGCGAGCCGTCCACCACATCAGCACACCCCGCCGTGCAGCTCGCGCCCCCCGCGGTGCCCGCGGCGCCCCTCACGGGCGGCGCAGACAAGAGCTTCGACGACGCTCGCGGGAGTGGCAACGTGAGAGGGAGCTCGAGCAAGGCGAACAAGGTGATGCAGTGGATCCGCAAGGGGCGCGACAGCCTCACTGTCGCGGCGCCCGGCGCGCCGGGCGGGGTGCCCTCGCCCGCGGAGTCGGTGACGGCAGAGTCTCAGTCGCAGTCGGGCGCGTCGGATGCGGGCACGGGCGAGACGACGAGCCCGGTGCAGGTGTATGTGACGACGCCCAGCGCAAACGGAGCTGTAGGCACGGGTGCGGGCGCGCCGCTGTCGCCGATTGTGACCAAGACGCTCGCGGGCGGACGGAAGCCGTCGGAGGCGACGACCCCGGTGTCGGCGACGGGGACGACGAGCGTGGCGGGGGGCTTTGCGTCGCGGTTCCGGCGCTCGGTTCAACATCGGCGGCGTGGGTGGGTCGGTCAAGACCCGGGGCGAGCGGGAGCCCGCTGCTGCTGCGCCTGCGGCGACGGCGGGAGGTGTGGGCGGTGCGCTGCGGATCCACCACGGTGCGGTGGACCAGGGGACGATCACGACAGGGCAGCCGCCGGAGGTGATGCGGCATGTGAAGGAGGTGCTGGGGGCGATGGGGGTGGAGATTTTTCATCGAGAGCGAGTACAAGTATCGGTGCATTCGCGCGAAGCAGCGTCGCAGTGGCAAGGGCACGAGCACCCCCGCGCCGGGAGTCGCGGCGTTCACGATGTCAGGCAGCGCCGGGTCGAATGGGGTGCGTTATTTCTTCGTTTGTTCGCGCCTTCCTTTTGTGCTAACGATTTTTCTTTTCAAGGTGGACAAGCGCGGGCTGCCGCTGCCGTCGCCGTCGTCGTTCAGCGGCGGGGGAATGCTCCGCGGGCTGCTCATGCGCCGGCAGTCCTCCAGGTGTCCAACGCACCGGGCTCGACGTCCTTCGACGCCGACGACTCACTCAACGCGAGCGCAATCCTCACCGCCGAGCCCGGCGCGCAGGCCGAGACGGTCTACGGTACGGCGGTCGAGGACGCGGGCGACGAAGTCCGCTTCTCTGTCGAGCTCACGCGGCTCGACCGCCTCAACGACACGTACAGTCTCGACATTCGAAGGCTCAAGGGCAATCTGCGGAGCTACAAGTTCCTTTATGATACCCTGCGAAAGTACGCCGGCCTATTCTGCTTCCGTTGTGAATGAGACTAATTGTGACCGTTTCTTTGCAGACGCGCTGATTTACAGCGGTAGTTTGTTTTTTTCTCGGTTCTCGCTCGCTCCGTCTTTAATTCCCCCGTTTCCTCCTTGCTATTAGTTACATTCTCATGCTTCCTTTCTCGCGCTTCCCTTCTCCATTATCGGTTCTGCTTGCTCTAGTCTACATACCCTAATTCATCATTACATTCCAATCACACGCACCACCTCCCCCCCATCTCACTTCCATTAAGTAGATACAGCAATACGTTTACATCCTCCATCCCCTCCCCACTGCAAAACTCTCGCCCATGTCTCGCTTTAGTTAGTTAGTTATCGCTTTCCCCGTCCCTTTGTTGGTAGACGACCGACCGATATTTATTAAATATCGCCTAGGACTACGGATTTGTATGTATATAATTATGCTCCGTTGACTGCCCGCGTTTTGAGTGGCTCGAGAAGTACAGCTTTCGATCCAGACCGCAGTCAATAATTCAAACGGTCACGGTTGAGTCACGTTTCTACATGTTACCGGCACTGATGCCAATTGTCGCTTTTTTGACTTGCTTTTCACTCTCACTCAACCCATTCTCGACGATGCACGAAGCTTAATTGAACTTAAGATGTGTCGCTCTCTGCATGCTTTCCTTCTTCTCTCTATTTCTCTCGTTGTGGCACCAAGTCCTGAGCATGCGGTAACCTCTCTTGGCCGGGACATTCAAACGAACATCTTTTTCTTCCCAAATTCCACCGTGAGTGCACCTGGGCACCTTTCTAGCACAATATTTAGTGTTTTTACGAGTCTGCGGTTCGGTACAGTCATGAAGAGCGCAACCTCTATGTTTCGCACGACAGAGGACGTTCCTGGAAGCGGGAGATGAGCATGCCAGGAAACCTGGTCGAGGACGTGATTCTTCACCCATTTGATGGGAAAATGGTGGGTCTCTTGTTGACGATATCTATGCTTGGGCTGGGCTGGTCCGGGTTCACTTGGCTCGATGCTCTGAAAGAGATGTCGGACTTTGGCTAGACCATGGCTCGGTACAGCGCGGGCCATGCCAGGTGCTTTTTGGTTGTGGTCTGAGGTGATTTCACGGTCCAAAGTCAACAGATTACTAGCCCGTCCCAAATTACCACGTTCTTTTATCAACTTACAGCTCACTATATGATTGCAGGCCTTTGTAATGACGGTCCCCCGCGACCCTACCGTTGCACAAACACATTACCGAACGGAAGACAGTGGTCGAACCTGGACACCGTTCCAATTGCCACCCTCCCCCATGCGCGGGACTTCACTTTCATTCCACTCTGATCCTAACAAGTCTGGGCACATACTCTATCTGTGCGAAGCCTGTGACTCCCCAGATCGGCACCGGATTTGCACGGCCAAGTGCAAACTTCCCATCCAGTAACATAAATTATCTGCTGACTCTACTCCCAGTCGTACATTACGAAAGATGCCTTCAAGTCGCCGCCGCACCAGTTCCTCAACAACACCATCAAATGCCAATTTGCGCACAGTGCCACGGATTTCACGCCCGACGTGGACTCTGACCTCGTCTATTGCATTCAAGCCGTAGGTGGAGGCAACCCGACTTGGGCACCGCACGCCTGTATTCGAGCACCGACTTTTTCGACACAGAGAAGAACGTGGAGGAGTTGTGTGCCGGCAAAGGCGCGAAGGGGTTCATCACCGCCAATCCGCTGCCATTCAACGTGTTTGCGACCACGCCTAATTTTTGCGGTTTTTGCGCTCGAGATTGCGGGTGAGACGATGTTCTGCGTCACCAAAGACATGAAGACGTGGACCAAGGCAGAGATACCGCTACGCTTCCGCCGTAACCAATACTCCCTGCTGCCCGCGGGTCATGCACTGGGTATCGATGTGTACACGAGCCCGGGGGACAGCCTCGGGACGCTCCTTGTGAGCGACGAGAGTGGGAAGTGGTTCGTTGAGAGCCTCAAGGACACCAACTGGGCCAAGGCACGCTGGCTAGACCGTGTCGGCGCCGTCGACTCTGAGGCGGGTCGCTGGCGTGCCTGGTATCATGATCATCGACGTCGTGACAAACGCAGCGGAGGTCGTGGGTCGCAAGGCGGAGCGTCAGCTGCGGACGCTGATCACGTACGACGACGGGCGATCATGGGCGCCTGTTGCTGCTGGTGGCTTGTGCGGTCCTTCCGCTGCTGAAACCTGCTCGCTGCACCTATACCCTCGGTCAGTCTCGAGGATGTACTCTAAGACATCTTCGGCGAGCCCTGGGGTGATCGTAGGCGTTGGCTCAGCCGGACCGGTGCACGTCCCGTACAAAGAGAGCGACACCTTCCTCAGCACGGATGGAGGGAGTACCTGGGCGAAGCTCTCCGAGGGCGCGTTCATCTACGAATTTGGTGACGCTGGTAGCATTCTCGTCATGATCAACGCCGAGCACCCAGTGAGCAAGCTGCAGTATTCAATGGATCTCGGCACCGACTTGGTACGTCGTGGGCCGTCGTGTATACCCGATTCTGAATGTCGTTTCTCCCAGGGAATTCTACGACTTCGGTGTAACAGTGACGCCCCTTGACCTAATCCCTGTTCCTGAGGCCGGCGGATGGAAATTCATCCTCTACGCCGAACGCTCACCCATTATGTGGGCGGACCGTTACGTGTACGTGTTTTGGATTTCGAAAGTATGCGAGGGAGCCAGTGCACGGAGGACGACTTCGAGACATGGTATATGAAGTCACCTGGATCTGACACCTGTTTTATGGGGTCCAAGGTCGGCAAAGCTTATATGTTCCTTTCACCCGCACTAATAAGTAGTCTCTGCAGCAACCATTCAAGCGCCGGAAGCCGCACCGCGACTGCTACGTCGGAGACACAGCGACCGGGCCACTTGCGTCTGAAGGAAGCTGCCCGTGCTCGGATGCCGATTACGAATGGTGAAAACTACGCGATTCAGTCCGACCAGTCCTGACGTCCTTCTAGTGATCATAATTTTGGATGGGATGACGCCGCCTGCGTTGCCATTGTTCCAGAGGCGTTTCCTCCTGGGATGTGCACCTCGGTGGACGATGTGTACATGGGCTCTTCTGGATACAGGAAGGTCCCTGGAAACGCTTGCGTTGGTGGATCGAAAGACGCACCTGTACAGAAATCGTGTCAGCCAGGAAAACCCGGGGACGGGGGCTATCGTTCATCAGACGGTACGCGAAAACTTGCACCCCGTGCTCAGCTCTTCTCTGATAATTGTCATCCCACAGTTCGAGTTTCCCAGTAAGATCGTGCAGCACCAGTACTTGAAGAATTCGACGGTCAGTCACGTCCCTCTTGGGAGTCGTTCGGAGCTGATTTAATGTTGTAGACCATCCTCGTTCTCCTCGTCGATCACACCCTTTGGCAGTCGGCTAACGAAGGTTACTCGTGGACGCAGCTGTATCCGGAGGAGCACTTTACCCAATTCTATATCCACAAATTCGACTCCAGCCGCGCGTACCTCCTCACCAAAACCGAGAAATTCTACTTCACCGTGGACGGGGGCCGCACGTGGGACACGCGCACGGCGCCGTCCCCGCCTACCTCGTTCCACGTCCTCGTCCTCCGATTCCAGCCCGAGCCGGACACCCTCCTCTGGCTGGGCGACAGGGATTGCAAGGACTTCCGAGAGTGCCACGTCGAGGCGCAGTATTTCGCGCGATAACGGGCGGACGTGGACATTTGTGGAGAAGTATGTGGTCAACTGCGCGTGGGCGGTGGGGACCAAGCTGGTGGCGGACGAACGGGAGATCTTGTGCGAGTCGTATAGCAACAAGACGGGGTCGCAAATGCTGTTCCAGATGCGGACGAACCCGCTCGCGCTCGTCGAGGGCCCAGAGTATTTCAGGACGCAGAAGAAGATCTTCGACCATGTGGTGGGGTTCACTAAGTTTTCCGAGTTTCTCGTCGTCGCGGAGGTAAGAATTTCGCAAGTGTGGACTGGTCGATCGACTCTGACTCTGGTCCGGACAGATCGTGGTAGACACCGGGTCCTTGAATCTGCAGATCTCCCTAGACGGTGTGCATTTCGCCGCAGGACAGTTCCCTCCAAATATGAAACCCGAGACCCACGTATGTGCTTACTTGCCATCGTCTGTCTCCACCTCAAGCTATGATTCTCCTCAGGCCTATACCATCCTCGACTCCAGCACGGCGTCACTGTTCGTACACATGACGATGGCAGAGCCTTCCGACCCGCGCTCCCAGTCCTACTGGGGCAACATTCTCAAATCCAATTCCAACGGAACGTACTTTGGCCTGTCGGCTGAGAATGTAAATCGCGATCGGCGAGGTTATGTCGATTTCGAGAAGGTGGTCGGCTTGGACGGAATTGCGCTGATCAATGTCGTTTCGAATCCAGAGGAGGCGCTTCTTACCGGTCACAAGGTCTTGCAGAGCAGAATCACCCACAACGATGGTATTTCTCTCTCGCTTGCCGTAGTTCCTCCGACTGACGCTCTGCAGGAAGCACCTGGAAGCCGCTCGCCCCGCCCACGCACGATTCCCTCGGCAATGCATACCCCTGCGATACCACACATTGCACGTTACACGTCCACGGATATACTGAGCGTCTCGATTCATCGACAACCTACAGCAGTTCTTCTGTTGTAGGGCTGATCATGGCCGTCGGTAATGTCGGTGAATCACTCGCACCGTACGACCAGAGTGACACCTTCCTCAGCCGGGATGGCGGGTTCACCTGGGAGGAGGTGCATAAAGAGGCGGCATCTATGGAAAGTGGGCGACTCGGGATCGGTCATCGTGATTGCGAACGATGAAGAGCCGACGGACCACGTCCTCTTCAGCCTCAATGAAGGGATGAGCTGGCGCCAACACAAGTTCTCGGACGACAAGATTCGCGTGCGGTCTATTATGACCGTCCCTGCAGACACTAGCCGCCGATTCCTCGTGCTCGGCCACCCGTCCCGCTCATCAGCGCATCTGGCTGTCTTCATTGACTTTACTGCTTTGACTTCGCGACAATGTGTGATCCCTCCCTGCGTTTACGTTCCATTGAGCTAACATGTTACAGGTGAGATTGACCTTGAAGACCCGGCCACGATGATTTCGAGCTGTGGAGCCCGAGTGACGAACGCGCAGAACGCTGCTTGTTCGGCAGGACGGGTCAGGATTATCCACGACCAAAATTCCCACTCGCTGACTATTTCTTTTCGCCAGACCGTTAACCATCGACGTGTGAGGGAGACGGATTGCTTTGTGGGTATTCAGCCCAAGGCGAATGAACGAATCGAGAGAGCATGTGCCTGTGTGAAGGCCGATTTTGAATGGTCAGTTATAATATCGTTGCAGGTCTGTCTTTGTGTGTCTCATAAAATGCCGCAGTGAATTTAATTACTACAAAAATGCCGAGGATGATTGCGTCCTGGCCCCGGGCACGTCGCCTCTCCCCAATGAAAACACCTGTCAAGACGATGCGGAGTACTGGTATGAACGGACGGCTTACCGAAAGATCGCGTTCTCTAGCTGCAAGGATGGGGAACGATTGGATCAGGGTCTACGGCATCCCTGCATTCGTTCCAATAACGGCCATGGCTGGTTTTTTTGGTTTGTGGTATTGATGGCCCCGCTCGTCCTCGTTGCTCTTGCCGGATACTGGTACAGCCGCAATCCTGCGTCAGTTTCTTCAGCTATTTTCTATGGATGATGCGCTGACATGCGTGTTAGGATCTCCATGAGTCGTCTCTTAGATTACCCAAAAAGGATTTTGGATAGATTATGGCCTCGCCGAGAGAGACGAGGGCTACCAAGCTGTACCCCTAAATGGATGAATTATTCAACACCAGCAAAACCACATACTGCACTCTTACTGTCACTCGTGCCAAATTACCCTCTTTATAAAATTGCGTCTGTCCGTCTGTCTGAAGCCTCTAAACTCCGGCCATTCTCTTGCCCTGGCATCACTTGCCGAAATGCCGTCTCTTTGGTTTCTCGCTGTCGGCTCAACGACGGCTGGTTTCGGCCAGGATCGGCATTTGTAGCACGCGCTTCGCACTTTGTCCTCCAGCTGGCACTACGTGTGAGTTTGCAGTATATCTAAAATGAAGTGCTGGGGCGCGAAGCACCCAGCGCGCTCTTGTTATGTCTAATGTTTGCCCTCATTGTGGGGCACTGGCCAAACTCGGACATACACAACTTCACAAGACCTGAAGATCTTTTGATTGTCAGCGGCATCGCCACCGATATGACGATCATGTCCGATCGATCATGATCGAACGACAAATTTGGAATACTTCGGACACGTAATGACGGGCTTTGGATGAATAAGGTGGGTCCTGGTAGGTCCAAGGCTCAGAGACACAGACATCTTTGATTTTTTCAAGGAGAGTAATATTGAGTTTGTAAAGACGGTGATATTTGAGCCGTGACCGTTTGGAAGCGGAGTATTAAGCAGGACTTTTTGCGCTTCAAACGAACCGCCAGCTTCGAGATACCATACATATCCGCCACAATCCAGTCCTGAGCATTCGAAGTCAATTTCTGCTCAACAACAGGGTTCCCGAATACGGACCATAATTCTTCTGGGCAAGAAAGTCTCTACGAACCAGCTCAGGTTCGCGTTGCTGCCCGCCCAAAGTGAGCCACGAGGATTGGTTTTCGTCAATTCCGCGACGACAGTGCGAGCGTACTCAGCGGTGGGCATGGAGCCCTCTGAGAAGATAAAGTTGGAGGATGATAGAAACATATCCGTGAACGCGTACTCTCTATCTCATTGTATCGCGCCCGATGTTCTTCTTGCATAGAACTGTAAAGTGAATTATGCGGGAAGGTATAGGGTTTGAGTATGTTGCTCTGAACCGAGCCTGTGATTAGCTATGGAAAGGTTTAGAAAAACAACAGCGCAAGGATCAGAATAATTACATTTCACGACGCGGACGCTAGACATTGAGTGGTCACTATTGCATCTCACTAGAATGATAAGAAGGCTCACTTGAACGGGGCAAGCTCAACACGAAGGAGTATTTCCAAACGAATGAAGCGCAGCTTTGGTCGAATTGTAGGTTGAGGTTAAGGGGACCGGCAAAACCCCCATGATGCTTCCGTTATTGACCACACATCCTTTCCAGAAGCAATGAGGAGGGGGAGGAACTCTTGAACCATACAAATGGCGGCAAAGACGTTTGTTTCGAAGAGGCCTCGCACGTCTGACATGTCCACGTCGGAGACCGCCGCTTCATGAACTGCCACGGCGTGAGATTCAGATATTACGATGTGCCTTAACTCCTCACATTGTCCGCTAACAAATTTTAGATGAGCTGCATACGGGCGAAATCGGGTGGTTCAGCTTACGCGTTATTGATTAGAATATCCAATTTTCCTCCGGTTCTGGTCGAGATGTTTTCCCTTTGTTCTCCTAATGTCCATCGCTCTGGGTCACATCCAGAGCAAGGGTCTCGATTCCAATTTTAGATAATTGTTTCATGGTTTCCAGCCGTCGGGAGGTCGCAAAAAACACGGAATCCTGAAAGCTCAGAAAATCTGACGAGTTGTGAGGTGGAAATCAAGCCCACCTCGGGAATGGAACTCCTCCGCCAGTGCAGAACCAATTCCTCCGTCGGTGCAGCCAGTAATAAGAACTGTCCTCTTTTCAGACATGCTGTTAGAGTCTGTGGATTATACTGATGAAGGAACCAGAGCTCAGCTTATACGCGAGGCCGCCATCGGGTGCGGGCAGCCCTCGGGGTTGCTCGGAATGCCTTAGTATAAGATGACAAGTGAATTTCGGAACGCCGAAGCGGTAATTTAAACTTGCCCAGCCGTTTATCCGAGTCCGCAGGACCTGAATTCCGTGTAACCGCTCACCCACGGCGGGGGGACGAAGTGTGGGCTTGCGCGCAGATTTGCCAATAGGACCCACTACCACTCCAAAATTGTAGTTGATCAGATGAGTTAAACTCGGTCATCCGCGCATCCGTTCATCCGTATACCCGCTCCTCAGCGGCCTCAAGCCTCCTCGACTGTCCATCCTCGGCTACTCTAGTCTCTCTTGACAGACGCGTTATATCGGTACTAGCTCGTTCCTCGTTCGATATATACGGCTGCCACCCACGGATCCGATTTGTGATAACAATAGTCATACGCGATTCACGTTTTCCCAGAACGCGTACCGCGGGGCATTTGACACTTTCACACTGAAAAATCGGTTCCTTTCAGTCAATGAAACGCGCCTTCAATCAAACAAACACGCTTATCCCCAGGTCTCGGATTGTGCTATGTTGAACCTACTCTACTCTATTGTTCCTCGAAGGTCACATACCACCTCAAATGTGCAAAAATGACTGAGGTGATTTTTTCTGGATTTATAGCTCACTCAGTTACATTCTCTGCCAAGCATGACAAAGGGCGCAAAAAAGGGCGCAAAAGGGGAACAAAAAAGGCGTGAAAAAGGGTGAGTGTGAACAACCCTATTGATGGGATCTTAATCGATCCGCTTACCAGAAGTGCGCCGATCGGTCGGTCCAAGTCGTGCTGCTTTGGTGCTGCTACCGGAGGCTGTGGAAGGCGAAGTCGGACTCGAAGTGTCGCGGATACTTAATAATGCGACAGTCGGGACGCCCAGTGGCCTCGAATAAGTTGAAGCACCTCACGTGATCTGGGTTCAAACTTCAATCGTGCCATGTGGCTCCCACCCGCAGGCGTAGAACGGTTATCTGAATTGACCGCTCGGTATTTATTGAGGTGTATTTGGTCGAAAAATGCAAACCCGGATTCAAATGTAAAGCTTTACATGGGTCGCCCAACAAGCAAATGTACTGTATCCCACGAGCTTAAACCACCTGACTCAGACAGTGACTAAGTAGCTCTTCTTTCACTCACACCGCCATGTCACCGCGCCAAGGAGTCGCCCTCGTCACTGGATCCGGTAAATCCACGGCTCGTAGCCACCGGAGTCTTGCTGACTTTCATCGGCTCGCAGCTCAAGGCATCGGCCGATCCATCGCGCTCCGACTCGCAGACGAGGGGTTCGACGTCGCAGTCAACGATATCTCGGCAAATCAAACGAAACTCGAGGCTCTCGTGGACGAGATACGTGCGAAAGGTCGCGCAAGCTCGCAGCACGTCGCAGATGTGTCGCAGGAGGAGCAGGTGAAGGTCTTGTTCAAGCAAGCAGCGGAGCACCATGCCGGATTGGATGTTGTGAGTCTCGACTCCGCAGAATTCATCCCGCGGCTGGTGCGATTTACTACTTAACCTCTCAGGTCGTCGCAAACGCAGGGGTGATTGGAATCCCTGGCATGGTCTTCACCGAGGGTGACATAATATCCCTCTCTTCGCCATCATGGCAGCTGCTGACGCTGCAACAGTCCCGGTGGAGGAATGGGACCGCGTCATGAATATCAATGCCCGAGGGACCTTTCTCTGCTACAAGTATGCCGGCATCCAAATGATCAAGCAGGGCCGCGGGGGGGCGCATCATCGGTGCCTCGTCCGTTGCCGGAAAACGAGGAATGGGGACTGGCCTTTTATTCTCCGACTTAGGAGGTTATTTCGACTAACTAACTAAACTGAGCCCACAGGAACCCTACCGGGACCTTACTGTGCGTCCAAGTTTGCGGTGAGAGGTCTGACGCAGGCCGCAGGTACGCAAATTCCCATTTCTTTTGCAATCTATGTTGAATGAATGAACGTCAGCGCTCGAATTGGGGGCGCACGGAATCACGGTAAATGCTAGTCTCTCGCAGACAGGCAGTGCAATACAATCTGAACTCGTATTTCGTAGGTAAATGCGTACGCCCCCGGTTGTATCGACACTCCTCTGCGTGAGTCACCATAAACCCAAGTCGATTCCGTCTAAATTCAGCGTCACTATCAGTGACCGGCGGCTTCCGTGGACGGTGACCCGTCCGGGATGATCAAGAAAGTGCGTGGCCATGTTCCGCTGAGTGTAATCTCAGCTGATCTTGAACATACTGTCCTGCATACATAGAATATAGCCATGTCGCCTCTCAAGAAAATTGGGTATGTAGAGAACTCTGGTCTATAGTCCTTCTTCTCATTCAGTTGACCTGCGCAGCGTACCGGAAGATGTGTCAAACCTGGTGTCTTTTTTGGCATCCAAGGAGTCCCAGTTTATTACGGGTGAGTCGATCTATTTTACAGTGTTCGAGCATAACTTCCACGCTGACCGTCAACAGGACAGACAGTATGTAGTTTTTTTTCCCTCCGAGTCCAGTTGTTATTGTGCTGGAGCTCATCTTCACCTGCAGATTTCCGTCAACGGAGGGACTTATTTTGATTGATTGACGTTGACGAACCTTAAACTTGTATTGAATTTCAATTGACGAATAAAATGGCTTAAGCTCACACCAACCTGTAAATCCGTTTTTATGACAGGGCGAAACTCTTCTGAAATCGATACTGGTCATCCAAGCTATGCCAGTCAATTTAACGTCGGAACCTGCCCTGTCCCCATGATTCACTTGCAGTTGAACACTAAGAACACACCACACATGACCTTGGTTCAATTTTTATTACGTCCGATTAATGGGTGCCTCCATTATAATTGCACACACTTCCACACCTACTCGTAAGGGAAACCATGAATTTGAACTGTCGTCTTAAACTCCGAGATGGCCAGACCAGCTGCGAGGTAATTTATTGTTATCCACACCCGACACTCCAAGTTCCCGAGTAATTAGAAGGTTTCATGCATATTTGAAATTGAAATTTGGCGCAAAAATCTACTGGATGTTCTTGGTCTCTTCTTCCAACCACTCCCAGAGCTTGGCTCCAATATCAACATTGAGTGTATCCGGATGCGATGTGCCTATGCGAGCCTAAGGTATGAAATACCAATGGGTTATAATGAAAATCCAGGGGAGAACTATGAGAGATACCATACCTTCCCATTCACATTGAGGGTCTCTGGAGAAGTGGCAATAGAACGAAGTCGACGCTCCTTTTCTGTGTCGTACGAAAGCGATTTTTCAAATAGTCGAGTCCGGATGAAGTTGGAACACGCGCCAGGATTCTGAGGAAGGCGAGATTCTCAGATATAGTTCGATTCAGGGTAGTTTAAACAACGTCTGACAAGAATATGAGTACAGGAAGCGTAGCGATGGACGGCAGAGCTGATCTGGATGCGCCGACGCTGACACAAAAGGGGGGACCCTCAGATATTGTTCGGTTCAGGTTGGTGTCAATGACGCCTGACGCTTTCGAACTGAAAAACTGGTCTCTTTCAGTCAATGAAACCCGCCTTCAGTCGAGCAAACGCGCTCAAATCTCGATATCGAAGAGTTGAACACGTGTCACTTGCTGTATTGAACTATGTAGCGATCCCTGGCGCTGTACGATTTCTGCCATCTCTTTTACCTTTCATAGCAATCTTATACACCCACATATCGTTCAAAAATTATGTTTGAGCACATTTAGTAAGGATGTTCTTTTTCCCTATATACCCCACCGTTTGACATGAGGATCCGGGTCCGTTCAATCTCATTCAAATCGAATGAGATCACGAGCACATCATGCGAGAACCTTGCTCCAGTCCGCTCCCTTCACAAACTCGGCAAAAGTGCGCGTCGGTCGCGCGAGGCCCTCGTTACTGGCGGATGGCTTGCCTCCATAGTCTGAAGGGTACAAACTGTCAGCAAAGAGATTTCAGACGAATTGAATACTACGTACATCCAAACTCGTTGAAGAACGAGAATCCCTCCATCATGTCGGTGGCTGCCCCAGATGGATAGCCGAGCGAAACAAAGTTCTGCGCGGCCTGTTCAGCCGTGATTTGTTTGAATACAACCTTCTTGCCGGTGCCTGCAAACGACAGCGATTATTCACCGTAAACATCGTGCTCGAGACTTTGAGTACCTTGAGAAAGCTGGCGAGCCATTTCCTCTGCCGTGATGTCCTCGCTGGCGGTATAAACCTCCGTCCCATCCGGGAAAACAGGCATTTCAAGCACCCGCCGGACATACAAGCCATAGTCATTTTCCATGTCAATTATGGGCATAACTGTCCTTGGACTGAAGGCAAATGACAACGCATATGTGCCGTCTGGCTGTTTAGCCAGCAGTGGAAGACTCCCGAGGAGGTTGGTAGCGTAGAATCCGGCCTGGACGTCAACAAATGGAACGCCGGACGCACGGCCGTATTCCGTTACCAGTGCCTTTCCGTCGAAGGCTTCGACCTTTGTATATTTTCCTCCGCTGATTTTGTTCACCGGCACGAGGCCAGACCAGATGATGCCTTTAACCCCGGCGGCCTTTGATGCGTCAATGAGCAGCTTCCCCTCCGATATTTCCTGTCATTTTTTTCTTCTTTTGAGTTGATGTCGAGCATAGTGTGAGAGCGGCATTACCCTTTCCTTGTTCATGTGTTCCCAGTAGTTCGTGACCAACTACATCGTTCGAGGCAGTAAGCCGAAAGTTGACCCACCACATCAAACTGGGTTGAAACGTACAAAAGTATAGTCTGCGCCGGCGAACGCTTTGTAAACCTCCTCCTTGTTTTCTAGGATCAGATTCACTGCAACCATCTCCACACCCTGTTTTTTCAGTGTCTCGACGGTTGGCTTTGTGAGATCTCGGGTAAATCCGCGAATGCGATATGGCTTCTCGGATTCCGAAAGCGCCTTGATAACGCTGCCGCCTTGGGCGCCAGTGGCGCCGACTACAGCGACGAGGGGCGCCGATTGAGCTTGGGTAATCGTCATAGGAGAAAAGCGTTATATGGGATGGGATGTGTTTCCGTTTGTCCGTTACTTCCTGCTTTTAAATGGACTGCGTCAGGCCAAGCCCTTTTCACAATCCAACACTGTCTTTCGTTCTTACACAACTTGAAGCTATATCCCGACTTGCCGGCAAATTAATCATCAGCATGTAATTTAGATTGTTCTCCTTAAGTATGGATCTCTTCTATTTTCTCAACGCTCTTAATCGGATCCCCGCAGGGAGGGAATTCTGTCCAAACTTCAACGGCATGTTCTTCCCGAACGTGTGAAGAAATAACCACCTCTGTGTCTGGATTGCAAATCACTGAGGCAAAAGCATGGCTTACGCCGCTCTGCGGCTTAGGTCCCGATACATATATCCTGAATGGGACTGTATTTCTCGCTTTGACATTTGCCTAATTTGGTTGTTCCTTAGTAGTATGATATCGGATACAAACGGAATCCAGAGGCAATATCTTCCTCGGTTGAACTAGATTTTCAAGCTCTCATCATATGTCTATGAAAGCGACCCACTGTGTTCAATGTAGCGGCTGTCGAAGAAATGATGATCATATGTGGCATCCAAATCTATTGTTTTCGCGAATTGCATTCGGGTCTTCGGAGAACCCGCCGGGAGTCCCGCTCCTCGGCAAACCCGCCGCAGTTTTGTTGGATCCGGAGACAGTATTCAACAAGCGACGGGCCCGGTGGCCCAGGGACGCGCTGTCCGTCTACGCAATACTCAATCTTGCGGCAACTGAAACACAGCCGGAAGCGCGCTACACATACATCACCGGCATTTTCAAGTTTTCATTTTGTAGAGGGCGAGATAGATGAACAGGGTGAAATTAACCGACCCAAAAACTCAAAGCACGCGTCCATTCACGTTATTAATCGCCCAGTCCGATTCCGCTCTTTCACCGCTGTGGTTGGCGCGCAGGGCCGAAGAGTCTGACAAGCCATACCACCTCGGTGGGTTCACCCGATCCGTTCGGCCGACTATAAAAATTCGTCATCTAACGTTTACACAGGGCCAATAAGTTACTGAAGTCGGCCAGATTAATCTTCGAGCTCATCTTCTCCATCGTCTTCGCCGTCGCCGACGAGCTCATCCTCTACCATCGCAGCGACCATGTCGATCGCAGCCCGCGACATGCGAGGCATCGCCCCAGGCCGCATGAGAGGGTGATGTTCGGCCTTGAGCTCTTCATCCCCGTCTTCGTCCATATTGTCTCCGTCGCTATCCTCCGCCTCTTCACTACCACTACCGCTCCCATCACCATCGTCGATGTCGTCGTCCGACTCGGAGGAATCCGCCGAGCCCCCATCGCTCTCCGAATCCGCCTCAAAGTCCCCATCTTCCTCGTCCGAGTCGTCCTGTACCTGCATGGCGCCACCCCCGGGCTGCTTCGGCTTCCCAAACAGCTCTCGATGCTCCCTAACCCACTTGTTTATCCCCTCCTGCTCCCGCCCGTCGATCAGCGAAAACGCCGCCTCGACACCCGGGTCCGCCTCTCCCTCGTCCAGCCCAGCCTCCGCCAGCTCCTCCGGCGGGCTCTTGCGCGTGAGCACGACCGTGCACGTGCGGCCCGTCGCGCTGACGACGCGCAGCCCATCCGTCTTGCTCAGCAGGTCCTCGAGCGCCCAGAACTCGCACGGCTTGCTCTCGCCCCAGAGCACGCCGTCGCGGAGGAACCACAGTGTGCCGGCCTTGGCGGCGCGGTACGCCTCGATTCCGGGGACACCGCCCTCGGACGCGCTGGCCGCGAGCCCGGCGCACGCGCTCTTGAAGACCGCGGGGATGGGCTCGAGCACGGGGAGCCCCAGGCGGGCGATGAAGTCGAGGAGGAGGGCGCGGGTGGGCGTGCCGGCTTTGAGTGTGTTCAGTTCGGGGGTGGTTCCAGCGTATGTGGTGTATTTGACTGCAGATGATGCGGCCGCATCCAGCCCGAATATAATCTGCGGCGAAGCGGATTGGCCGGCGGGTTTCTTGCCCCGGTCTGGCGTGTCGGAGGACAAGATGACGACAGTCCAGTGGGGTTTCATCTTCCCGCGCGTCGGGGAGAAGAAACGCGCGGCTGAAAGCGGAGAGTGGGATAGATGATTCGACGGCGCGAGTAGATGCATTCAGGAAGCTGATAGAATCTGAGGTGACGTTGATGTCGACCTTTTTGCGAATCGGAGAGGTTGTCGAGATAGCGTGGAGGGTGAAGAGCGGGGGATGATCCTGCGATGATTCCGCCGATTCAGTTTTCTGACGCTTCGCTTCCGACCCAGAGTCAGTATCTTGCTCTCTTTGACGTTTTCCATTAGTAGCCGGGGGTTTCGTGAGCGAGCCCAGAGCGGTCATAGCTTCGCGCTGCGTCTCGGCCCATTTCTGCTGTGTTTCGGGGTCCGGCGAGTCTCCGCCAGTCACAAATCGGATCAGAGTATCGAGCGCCTCGGTGCCTGCAGGAGTCTGAAAGGCTGCCAATGATTCTGACAGTTCCTTCGGAAGGGAGGAAGTGATCGCGTTCAGGAATGGTGTGACAGCCGGCATGCGGGATCCTGGAACGCGCTATGAGGGTTTTCCCCGGGGAATGAGAGGGCTTAGGAAATGCGCGTTGAGGGTGGTGTTAAGAGCCAGGACACGTGGTTGGCAAATCACGTGACACGGTGTCTTTCGACGGCAATGGCATTTTGATGGCATTGGCAGTGGCACCTTCATCCGGGCTGGTGGTTCCCCGCGGATGTCACTTCCCGGTTTGCCCGAGCCTTTAAAAGTTCTAGTTGCGGCCGACTACTCGGAGTCGTCGCTTCCGAATCGCCGATATACTCCTGGTCCCTGAACTTAAAGCCTTCAAGCAGCTTCAAGCATCGCCTGGCAGTGCCAGTGGGCCGGGGCCGGGGCCGGGCAGTGATGGCCCTAAGGCCATTCTAAGGCCTTAGGACTTAGGTTAAGGCCATAGGCCTTAGGTAGTCTTAGGCCTTAGTTTCCTAAAAAGGAAGGTGGTTCCCAGCTCTAGGCACATTAGCTACTTTGACTCCTAGCACTGTGGACATGCTTCTTCTGTCTCTATTGCCTCTAGGTGCATGTTAAAAGTACTCTTGGTGTCCTTGTGGCCAGATTAAGGCTAATTCAGCATAAAAATTAATTTAAATTGAATAAAAACCATTAGCACACGGGATGCCTAAGGCCTTAGATGAAAACTGGGCCTCAACCTAGGGCTTAACCTAAGACCTTATTTAAGGCCTAAGGCCTTAGGTCTTAGGGCCAACACTGTCAATGCCTGCAGCCATTGACTCCTGTGCGCGGCATATTAATTGCGCTCGAACTGCCTTTACTTACGGTGGAGATCGAACTAGACTCGGGCCGGGGCGAGCACAGCTTCCGAGTCGGTGTTCGGGTGTCATTCATTTCAAATTACCCAGGGTCAATATCTTGCCCTTATATCTTCCCTTGTGTGTTTTACTTTTCAGATAGCTCGCTAATTTTGTTGAAGCCACGGGAACACTCGGGTTACAGGGCCTCATTATTTGAACAACGGAAATGGACCGAGCAAGTTTCACGCCAGTTACGCACTGCGGGGTAATGCATTCGGGTAACGCATGGGGAACGCGGGAACACCTACTGCATTTTCCGATCCGCGAATAAATCTCCACTGACAGGCGACGTAATGGGCCCTTGTCTCGGCCTCCGCGAACGGTGGACAGCAAATATAGCCATGCCCGCAGTTATAAAGCCCTCGACGCGATTCATGCTGGGCCCAACCAGCTAGGCCATCACACCCACCATGTCCGTCAATATCGTCCTTCCTCCGCTTAAGGCCTGGGCAGAGCAGCACCTGTCTTCGATCATCCAGGCCACAACAAAGACCGCGTTCGATTCTGCGTTCGACGCCTTCTTGTCCAAGAACGCGACCATCACCCTCAACGGGAAGGATATCTCCCGCGACGAGTACCAGAAGCAGCTCCAGGGCGAGGGGTTTGACGAGGCTGGCGCAACCGTCCAGTTCAGCGGCGCGGTCGAGGTCCCATCGGAGATTAACTCCATCCAGGTCGGCGTCAGCACTTCTGTTCTGTTCTGCCTGCCATGTAATAAATCTCACCATGAGCTAGGGAGGGTCCGTTGGCCTCTTCTACACACCGCTCTCATTGCGGAGAATATCGTCGTTCAGGATGCGTCCGTCCAGAGACAGATCACCTCGTCGTTGAACCTTGTGTATGTCCCGAATTTTCATGCTTCGCGACTGTCTAAAACGGGACATCTAGCATCGAAGAGGACAGTCACTGACTCCGCCGAACCTGCCTCATGGTATCCACGGGTTTTTCGGTGCGTGTTTCTTCTTACTGTTGTTCAAGCGCCATTCTGACCAATTGGCAGACGGAAGAAGGGTGTCGGTCTTGAACCAGATCATCCTCGACGTGCCAGTGCAGTAAACAGACAGAAATTTCCGAACATGTACTAATCGTTCACCGAATAATATGACGTGATAATACTTAAGCAAATCCTCTCAACGTGAATTCGATTCAGAAAAGTGATATATACGAGTGTTATTAAAGTTGGTATATGATCTATCGTTTCATGGCATCTGCTCTCTAGTGTATTAAGCAGGTGCCGCGGGCGTCCCATTTCCGTTGGCACCAGGTCCCTCTTCCTTCTTCCCGTCTGGGCGGAGGTTGAGCTCTCGCGGCAGGGTGACGGCACGCTCGACTCCGACAGGTAACCCCCGATGGCGGCCCCGAACCCTAGATACTCTCATCAGCACAGATAGAACAGAGCGGAGCGGGATCGTACATGATGACAATGATCACCAACTTGGAAAGTGGTCGTAAAGCACCGCTAAACTTTCGTAATCTTTAGGTACTGAACGGGTATTCAAGAAGTCAAAAGGCTCACAGAAAGTTGTCCTGGTGCATGCTACGTCACAGCCTGCATGCAAATCCGAGCGACTCCAGAACTCACCGTAGGGAGACCAAGACTGAGGCCGATGCCACCAAATGCCGAGACGAGCTCGAACACTATTCTGAACAGGTCAAACCATTTCTTCTCTTCGTCCAACAGATTATGTCGCTCGATCACCGCAACCAGGAACACACCCCAAACCAGCCACCAGATATCTATGTAGCAGGGACTGTGAGGGATTTACGCGGATGGCATCAGCACACGTACCTATAGACATCTGGCGATCCAAGTGCCACTTTAAATAGCGCCCGATGCGCTCGCGGGGCTCGAACTTGTCCAGATCTGCCGGCTCCTCGTCCTCCTCAGCGGGGGGTTCCTCGAAGACGCCCAAGGATTCAGATTCGTATCTAGACAATGGAGATGAGCCGGATCGAAGTCTTTGCACCGAGTAAAACGTACACATTGGTGGAGCGGATCGTCATTGCAACCTGCAAAGGTTGATGAGACAAGCTACAGCCGATAGGTCAACGCATACAGGGTAGATCTAGATTAGGTGTGAGCGAGGGGTGGCGAGGAGTGCGGAAGCCGTACCGCGATATACATCATGACGACATAGAGGAACCTAGGTAAAATTGAATCCCGGTGTCCGTATGAGCGAGAATTGTACGAACTGGAGTGCCGGTGACGCAGATGCCAACGGAACGATCGCCAAACCCGAGGCACGGGCGGCCAGTCCCTGAAATAGACCATCAACTATACGAGGGCCTTTGGCCATCTCTTCGAAGAACGGGAGCCCTCTATCTGAATGCAGTGCATTAGCTTGAATCGCGGGATCGTCCTTCCTCCGTACCGAGGACCTCGAACGCAATCCACTCGACGGTACTTGACAAGTACCTGCTCAAACGACAACGGTATGCGCTGAGAGGAACTCACTTACCTGAATCCCACGAGGGCAATGAACAGAAACCAGGTTTGATGCGAGGGAAATCTATTCTCGGTAAATTTCAATCGCTCGTTGGGAGAGAACATGGGACTTGCAAGTATAGAAAACAACTGCTCGAATGAATTGAGCTGCTCAGCTCTACCGGCAATACGGCTGACCACATACCGCCTGGGATGCTGGAGCAAAAACGACAGCGTCTTTCCGGTTTCCGATTCCTTGCCCACGATTTTATACCAAGTCCATCTGGACAGAGGCCAATCAGTCAGTGGGTGCCCAACAATAAAAGTGTTGGACGGCTTACATGAATAACCTCAAACTGGAAATGCATTGCAGATGAGGCCGGGTCTCCGAATTGCAGGTGCAAAATGACGTACAATATGGGCTTTCAGGACGTGGTCAGGTTAGGTTATCAAGACGCCGGGCTTTGGACATACGTACCAAGGCATGATTTCCGGCGAGGATGACCAGCATGAGGGCGAAGATCATAGCGTAAGCACCCTGGAATGGCACCATCCCTCTGGAACTCTATTAAAAATTTGCAGATGTTGCTGAAGAAACATAAATCGTACGTGTCGACCAAGGACAATCCACCACCGGAATATGCGCCCAGCACGATGAACATGGAATACCTACAACTCGTGAGCCTGCGATAATATATGGTCGAAGAAAGATCACCATGGTTTCTGGACCAATTTCGGCTGGGCGGTAAAGACCGCGTCATAATGTGTCGTCGAAGACAACCATGGCGCCAAGATGAGGAACGCTAGCAACTGTGTCCCGACGAAATACTAAAAGAGGTGTATGTTGAAAAAGGTGCAAGTTATGCCAGAAACCGCAACACACGAGGGGAATGGCGTAGCTCAGCAACCGTAACGCTCGATACTCGACGCCGCCGATGAACTCCAGCTGATCATCCGACAGCGTCTCTGTCCGGAAGGCGGAGTTCCGGCCGATTACAAGCCCGTCGAACGATATCCACGGCACTTGTGTTGCGGTCAGCGTTTCTGTGTACGGCATGGTCATCTTGCGTTCGAGTTTCCGGTAGGTTGTCGGAGCGCCACGTTTCAACAACGCTTTCGCGAGTGTGAGAGGCCCCGGAAAACCGCCCTTGCCCTCAAATTTCTTGTTCTCGGGGGTCAACTTTTCTGTTGCTGCTATAGATGGTGGCGGTCCTTCGTGGAAAAGCCACTCCCTCTTTTGGGGGTGAGAGGGAATTCCCAGGTTGCGAAGGGAGCGTACCTCTAACGGTTTGCAAGCGAGGGGGGCGGTCGATTGACGTTGTAACTCCAAAGTTTTCTGCTCGAGGGGAACGGGTTGCGGTCGGCGACAATGGAATGCTCGCCGCCCGAGGAGAAGACGAAAAGGTTCGAGCATCCGACAAGATATGCCCTTCGTCCTCGCTGGCACGTTGTCCGTTGGGTGTATCGTTTCCATAGGTATCCAGTGTCACCCCGGGGGTCGGCTGAATCAACTGGAATGTAGGCGGTTCAGACTTTTCCGGAGCTGGAACTTCTTCCGTTTGTTTGAACATGGCGACAGGGGCGGATATGGACTTGAGGAAAAGGGTTCGACTTTTGCTGGGACGTGGCCGGAACCGATCATCGATGTATTCGCATACATTCTTGAAATACCACCTTGAAAAGATGAGATGCGCTTGGGTTGAAGCAGATGACTTACTTGCGGACCAGAACCATCTTTTGGTTCGAATTAACCAAGGTTTATTACAGTGAAGGGAAGCTCACAATCCAAGAAACCACAGTAAAGTCGCCGATGATCATGAGTATATACAGAATGGCTTGTTGCCAGGGTGTTGCTGTCGCGAGTCAGATCAAACGAATAGCAGAAGCAGCAATAACGTTACTTGTTGAGAGATTTATGGTGGTGAGACCTGCGCCATGGCGTCAGCAAAGGGTAACCCACAGACGCGCGGAGACAACCTGTCACAGTCATTGCACTGTAGCTTCATTTTCCGTCAGTTTACATCGCAATAGCGGTCGGTAGCCATACCAGATAAACATAGAATCCAAAAACGAAACGTGAAAGCGCCCGTTGCATCCGTAGAAGATCCCCGCCGCAATTAGAGGGACGATAGTGAAAGCCACGACATGGAACCGGTAGAATGTGCCATGTGTCCAGACAAGGTCTGACAGCCTAGCAAGTATTCCCTTCCGAGTTTCCCGTTCCTCCGCCATCCAATTCTAGGAGGTTGGTGGTGGTGAGGGGGACACGAGGGATACACAGCCACTGATGCCGGCTTTAGGCGGGCACTGTGGCCACAGATGGATGATTCCCGAATGTGAATCCTGCGCCAACAACGTCTGGTCATCATTCAGATTGTGCTTTAGTCTAGATGTCTTCAACTCTAGATCTTTTCTCTCACCAAGTTTCATTGTCTCAGTCGAGTCGCGATCACGTGACACATGTGGAATGTTTAACTTTTGAAACCCTTTACGAATTGCTGCCGCGCCTCTTAATTGACAGAGACGTGATAAATTGAAGCGTTAAATGCATTGTGATAACGGTCTAAATCAGATTTGCCAAGTGCCAAACAGACCCAGGTCCCACGGTGCGAACGGTGGCAAAGTGCGCTATATATCCTGATAATGATTCATGCGCTCACAGTCGAGGAAACCATAATAGAGGAGAATTGCGACGCTCCGAAACAGGAAATCATGGTATGGGCCAAGCCACCTTTTTGCATTCTAGCTAATGCATACTACGGCGGGCAGCAGAATCGAGTTGTTGGCAACCGACACTGCATATTTCATTTTTTCAACCACTGTCAACTAGGGCGGTAGAAGGTCCGAGTCGAGATTAGCGCTCAGTACTATGTTTATCCTAAACATAAGGGCAGCGCAGTCGGGGGATCTCCGCAACGATGATCATTCTCCCCTTCCTCGCTCTCTATATTTTGGTGCAAGCTCGGGGCTGCGTCTCGAGGGTGTCGAATCGCACCATTGATGATTTCAACGGGGATGAAGTGACTGGCGTCGTCCCAGTATACATCCCGGCGAATCGGTGGAATATCGTGGTGGTAAGAGCCTTTATTCGTTCGTGGATGCAGCTTTCGATGTTGAGCAACGACCTAGAAAAGCAACTGCACCGCTTGTAGCGTCCAACCTCAGCAAGACCAAGCGATAGATAATACGTGGCATGATACCACTGTACCAGCGGGAACGACGTACTCTGTTGCCCTAAAATTCACGGGTACGTCCTTGCAGCATCTTGATTCAAATTTACACTTCTCTCCTCGTTCAGGGACGGCGATATATTTCTTCGGCATCGTCCCCAACAGCCTCCCCAAGACCCAAACCCACGTCAACCTGGCGTTCAGCCTAGACGGCGCGTCCGCCGGCACATACGTCCACACCCCAGACAGCACATCTAATACCATCCTGTATTCCGTCCCGCTGTTCGCGAAGGACAGGCTCAGCAACGAGCCGCACACGCTCGTCGCACAAGCGCAGAGCTCGTCCCTGCTTATTTTCGACTTTGCGCTCTATACGTGCGTGGGTTGTGAAAATTGCGTGTTTCACCGGGATCTTACCGTGGAGTTAGGTTTGATGATGGGGTGGACAGCCCTATCACAGGACCAAGTGGTGGTGGACCCAGTGCGGGGATCTCATCGAGTTCGAGCACATCATCGAAGTCCAGCGCCGCACCGATATCCATAAAACCAAGCGGACCTGGATCGAGTGTCGGGATCACAGAGATGGGTGGCTCATCGACAGCGAGCTCTGTGTCAACAGGAGCGAGCGGCACTGTCAGTGTCAGTGTGCCGCTCACGAATCCAGCACAGCAAGTTTCAGCCTCGACCAGCAGCGCCGTTCAAGACAATACGAATCAAACTGTGACAGGGGCGGGCACATCTGAGGCATCCACTGAATCCCATTTTCCCACCACAGCTGTGATTGGGGGTATATGCGGCGCCGTGGCCGCCGTGCTACTGGCATGTGCGCTCCTCTGGCTTAGGCGGCGGAGATATCGCCAGAGTCTGCCTCGAGTGGAGGCCTTCCTTGCCGACCAAGGGCATACGCCAAATTCGGCGGCGCACTCGACTCGGACAACGGAGGCGAGCGAGGTCTCATCCCTGTATACTTCCACTTCCGCCATCGAAGGGCCAATTCCCATACCAACAAGGCTTGACGCAGCGGCCGCCCAGTCCTACTGCAACCATGTTGCCCCCATATACCCCGCGAGACCCGCCCCAAATGGCACAGGACTCGTCCACATCGTTGTTGACTGATAATCATCCATTGAATAGAACATATTATTAGGAGCGTGAAGGTGGACAGTAGACGGATCTTAGTGTCGCCGTAATACTAATAATATTACTATCGTGTCTGTATGGCTTACGCGCATCGTTGGTACCTGTACATAGGGGCATCAAATTGTTGAATAGCTTGTGTATGTTTGCGCGTCGCGCCAAAACCACGTGAATTCAAGTGAGCTTCAAGCTTCTTCGTGCGGTCTCGACTAGTCTCTCTAAACAGACGCTGCGAACACTGGCTGAAGCTCGTACCGTGTCTCCGTTTGCTGTACACCTCATACGAGTCTACGATCCGAGTCGGAGGCTCGGAGCCCCGTCAGAGCCCTGTCGGAGGTGAGAGTGACATTTGAGGCCCCGTGAAGCTGCACCAAAGGATGGTTTGGAAAATTCCCAAAATTTGGCCTCAAAAAGCTTAAGATTTTGGTGGATTTGGGCGTAGAAAAGCTTAAAAGTTACAAGGTTTATCACGTGAGCGACCAAATTTTGGTAAATTCGGTTCAAAAATTCATTTTTCGCCCCCCGCCGCCGAACACACAACATACTCGCTATTTCTTCTCCTTCGGCTTCCCTAGCTTAATTGTAAGCTTGAGGTCCGTAGATAGTGGTCCCTTTTTCGTCAATGCTGACCAACACAATGCTGCGTGCAACTTTAGTGTTCGGTGTTGAGCTTCACCAAGGACCGGTTCGAAAATGTGAGGGCCCAGATTGAAAACTAGGTGATCCGCTCTTGCGTGCGTGTGTAGGCGGATATGGGAGCCCCTGTGATGGCAAGAAAACATTGCGACAGTGTCACCAGTCTCGTCTTCATCATCAGAGTCGTTGCCATTTGATTCAGTCAAAAATCTGTACTGCCGAAACTTGGCGAAATGATTGCAAAAAACAAAAACGAAGACCTTAAGAATCGAACCGGAAGGAGCTAATGCAACAGCAATATGAGACGGTATACCATGCCGCTGGGCCAGATCGCCGTGAAAAAGCTTAACTACGCACAAGCCTCACCAGAATTTGGCCTAAAAAAGCTTAACTTTGGACAAGGAAATTTCAAATTTTCGCCCTGAAAAAGCTTAACTTTCGAGCCATCCTTTGGTGGAGCTTCACGGGGCCTGACATTTGTAGTGTCTTCATAAGAGGTTGATTATGCTCAGAATAGCCGTCTTAAACTCGCACTTGCAATGCATCGCACCTTCGGCATTCCTGAGATCCTCGATCTCATCTTTGCTGTCACTCTCTGATCTGCCAATCCATTTTCCCCCGACTTCAAAGGCTCTGTCTGAGCGCTCAGCACTATTCTTGCGGCGCTCTATCGGAGCTGGTTTTAACTCTGGACAGAATTGAAGAACTGAGCATTGACACCCTTAGTCGAGTGGCGATCGAACATCTCTCCCAGCTTCCTGCCCTGACATCATTCTGCTTAGACGTCCCGGATTTGCGAGATTTGGGATTCCCCGTTGCCGCGATTTCGCTCCCTAGTGCACCCACAAACCCCTCGATTCTCCACTCTGCACGACCTCTTCTTCGGTAACACAACCCTCGAATTCGCCATCGAGTTCCTCGATCAGCTGTCCAACTGTTGTTTGGTCACATTTCATGTGGGCACAACAGTTTCCGCGACGACATCGGCGACCCGCCAACTGTATGCGGCTCTGGCAAGCCATTTCAACCACTCCACTCTCCAAACTCTCCATATCGGATTTCCAGAGAGTCATAGTGTAATGGAAACGACGCCACCTGCCCTATCTAATTATCTTATCGATGGACCCATCCTTGCAACGCTCTTTTGCTTCGGAAATCTCACTGAAATTACCCTCGAACCGCCCGTTGGATTCGATATCGACGACGAGACCGTCGCAGATATGGCCCGTGCATGGCCGAAGCTCAAATCACGTTGTTTGATCGCGAGCTCAGATCTGCACCACCCCTCGAGCATGTTGCTGAATGGCCTCTGCGTTTTCGCCAACCACTGCTACGAGCTAACCTACCTCACTATCGCCTTCGACGCTTCCACAGTCCCGCCGTTCGACGATTCTTCGGTGACCGCAGTCTCCCAATCCTCTCTTACTTCTTTAGACGTCGGCGCCTCTCCGATGATCCATCCATCCCTCGTCGCGCAATTTCTGTCGAGGCTGTTCCCAAACCTCGCGATAATCCGCACACTCAATGAGTGGTGCAGGGACGACGAAGAAAATATTTCAGAGAATCCCGTCGAACATGCCCAGTACACTCGATGGGAGCAGGTCCAAATAGCCCTGAGCCGGAACTCGAAGGATGCTTCAAAATAATGAGCGCGGATACGTCTCAACTACAACGATGACGTATTTCTTGGGGCGTGAGCTATCTGCCGGTCCAAATAAATCTCGTCCAGTAACTTGCGGATACTGCAATTGAATTCGATTTCGCAAGTTTTTCTTCCTGGTAATTCCAACGAATATTCTATACAGCGGCGGTGTGAATCATCCATTGAATAGAACATATGAATGATAGAAGCATGAAGGTGGACAGCAGACGGATCCAGACGGATCTTCGTGTTGCTGTAATAATATTACGATCGAGTCTGTATGGCTTCCTTGGATCAATTGTGTATCTTTTGGCACTATTACATTGTGGAGGCATACGCGGTTTCAAGTTGCAAAACTAGTACATACAGGGGCATCAAATTGCTGAATAGATTGTGCATGTTTACGCATTCTTTGGTGACGCGCAAAACCACGTGAAGATTGCTTCTTCGTTTAACTCATTACACCAACATTGCACGGCAATTGGACGGTGTCAACCGTCCTCGCCTGCTCGTACGAGGCTCCTCGAGGTAAGAAGACAGCTTCTGTACTGTCTTCACAAGGACCTAACCACTCTCAGCCTCCGCCTCGAAATGCATCGCACCTTCGACATTCCTGAAATTCTCGATCTCATCTTTGCAGCACTGCGGATTCCAGAGCCACCGTATCATCGTCGCGAGACTCGCGATAATCCCTTGGTCGCGGGGATATTTTCACGAGAACGAGCTTCCAAGGTCCTGCTTTGGATTTCTTGTGGCGTGAGCAGGAGACCCTGGTGAACGTGCGCAAATGTCTACCGGCGCATCTATGGGAAGAAGCAGCTTTCCCCCCGGCTTTCCGGTACACTCGGAGACCCATATAGCTTGATTGTCGGTGTGCTAATACCCATGTGTAGCGCATAATTCGTCCTATCCAGCCGACGGATTCGTCCAGTAACTTGCAATACTCAAATCGAATCCGATTTTCGCAAGTCTCTCCTCCTGGTAAGTCCAACGAATATTCTATACAGCGGCGGTGTAGGAATGGGAACCATCGTGTGTTCGTGTCGCAAAAATGCTCTTAGCTCTTTCACGTCTTGGAACTTGCCGGCGATTTGGGTTCCAACCACATTGAACCCGGCCTTCTGAAACGCAGGGCATTCCGACCGGAGATAATACAATGTCTGTAAAACCGACGTTATAGGATTCCGTTTTGCCTCGGAGGTCCAATTTTAGATCTAAAACTGAAAAAAAAAAAAACACTTCCCTGCGACGCACTCGTCGCGAGTCTGGCGACTATTATTTGGTCCCTCGGAGACCGACGCTTCAACATGGGACGATCTCGTATGTCAGAAGTATCGTTGTGCGCCGTACGTACTCAGTCTCTCACACTGACGTCCCACTCGCAATGTGGCTCTAGACCTCACACCGGTCTTCGGGGATCTGAGAATCAGGAGAAATGCCGCCTTACATCCGTTGAACGCCGAGCTCACTTACTATCGGGCTTCACTAAACTTTTGCACTCGGGGCCTGCTGAGCCCAACAGTGATCCGAGATAAAAATGGGCGGCCTCGGTGCTCAAGTAAGATGGTTGGTTAAAAACTATATTTCCCGATTCGCCGGGATATACTACCTCCTACTTGGTCTGAAATCCGAGACCGCCGGGAGTAGGTTGGGCGTCACTTGGTAACGACGCAGAGTCGAGGGAGGTTTAAAGGAGGGGGAGACGGGCACAGAGGACATCATACCAAAGCACCCTCCAAGGCTTCAGATTTCCCCTTTTCCCGCACCATGACAATCACCAAAGTCCAATCGACGCCTCTCGTTGCCGTAGTCGGCGCTACTGGTGTACAAGGCGGTAGTGTTATCAATGCGCTCTCCGAATCCGACAAGCCGTACCGCATCCGTGGATTTACCCGAGACGTCGCAAAACCAGCCGCAGAGGCACTCAAAAAAACGGGATGTGGAGCTGGTCGCCGTGAATTTGGTCTTGGAAAACAAGGATGAAGTGTACAAGGCGTTCGTTTGGCGCGGATTATGCTTTCGTAAGTTCTTTCAACCATGTTTGATAATGCCTGTGGTTCAATTTTCGAGTCACTTGACGATTCAGTTAGTCACCAATTACTGGGAACATATGGACTTAGAGAGGGTACTATACTACCCACCGGAAGCCTTTAACACCCACTGATCAAAGTGACAGGAAGTGTCGGAGGGGAAGCTGCTCATCGAGGCTGCCAAAGCCGCGGGGGTGAAAGGCATAATCTGGTCCGGTCTGGTACCTGTCAAGAAAATCAGCGGCGGGAAATACACCAAGGTCAACCACTTCGACGGCAAGGCCCAGGTCACAGAATACGGCCGCGCCTCGGGCGTCCCTTTCGTCGACGTCCAAGCCGGTTCGTACGCCTCCAACTTCCTCGGTAACTTCCCACTGCTCGTGAAAGAGCCCGACGGCACCTTTGCGCTGCCGTGGGTCGTAAGACCCACGACGGTCATGCCCACAATCGACATGGAGAACGACTATGGGCTGTATGTTCGTTGGGTGCTTGAAATGCCCGTGTTCCCCGATGGTTGGATGTCTACACCACGAGCGAGGACATCAGCCTGGAGGACCAGGCGCGTCAGATTTCCGAAGGCAAGTATTTCTGCGGAGCATGTTAATTGTGAATAAATGCTGACCGTTGTTGGCAGGCACCGGGAAGAAGGTTGTGTTCAAGCAAATCACGCCTGAAGAGGCCAAACAGCGGTTTGTTTCGCTAGGCTTCCCCGCCCGCAGCGGCTACCGATGTTGTGGAAGGATACCAGTTCTTCGATGAGTTTGGATGTGAGTGCAGTTATTTTTTTTGTTTAACATTTTTGCTGATAGTTAAACCCATCAGACTATGGCGGCAATCCGTCCACCAGCGCAAAGGGCCTCGCGCGACCGACGCGCACTTTCGCTGAGTTTGTGAGGAGCGCGGACTGGAGCACGGTCCTCGCTTGATCATATAATAGAGATACTCCTTTGATTTAAATGATTAAATGAGATAAAGTTTCCAAATGAAAAATTTGGTCTGTAGCTCGAAGCTCAAAGACAAGATTGCGAGTGTGAGGACCCGGAGTCTGTGGCGCGAGTACATACGCAAGTCCACTACAGATTCAGACACGGAGACGCCGTCAGATGGAGGTCCGTTATCTACCTACAAGTATACACTCAACATTGCTTTGCTATGGAACATTGAAATCACGATAGCACTCGCACCGAGTCATATGGCACGTCGCTTACTGCTATTTGAATAGATCATAGAACATGCACTGTGCAATTTTTTTTTACGGTTGAGTTTCTATGCACTAACTGTGTATCCCTCAGCTCTATTACATATGTACCCTGTTCAAGTTCCACTCAGGCTGCTAGGAACATGCACATATTCGAGGCTGAACCTACATGTTGGCCGGATGAAGCATAGAAGCCTAGATATGATCGGTGAAATTTCTTACATGCTACAAGAGCACGGGCGGAGTGACTGAGTCTGAAGGCTTCGGACGGGCTTAATTTCATGAAGAGAGAGAATACACGGTAGCCAGTGATACGATGGAGCGGGGTTAGCTCGTCGCTGGTTGTTGGGTAGTAGTGTAGTGGGAGATTTCAAGTTCATTTCAGAGGCCGCATGTATTTCAGTATCTACACCCGGCACATTCCGAAAAGGACCCCGTCAGTATAATTTATCCCGAGTCTTATCCATATATGTAAGTTGTCTGGGTCTCTGTCAGAGTCTGTTGCATACATAAAGCATGCACAATTGAACATTTCTGTCTGCCTTGACAAAAGTAAGATTGGTAAGTTGTCGGATCAAGCATCAGAAGCAATAACTTGCGAAACATTGTGCCACCAGGCCTGAAAGATCTATATCTGTCAAATTGAACCAGGTTTCCAGCACTTTGTCCACTCCATGCCGTGGAGAAAGCGGCTTAGATCCAACATTTCATCCAACATTGTTGGATCAACCCGAGTTGTAAAGTGTGTATTTGATGTGCCACAAAATTTCTTGTGAACCTTGGGAGGAACCCAGAACATTCTTTCTGATTGCGAGTTAAAGAGCCAGCCATCCTTATCAATCACCAGAGAGGGAGTCCCGGGGAACTGAAATTCAGGAAGAAGGTGAGTTGTGCATTTAGATCAAAGGAAGGGTCAGCTGACCTGTGATGTCCTTTCAATCCGAGCCTCCTTGAACTTGAAGTTGGTGGTTACCTTGCGCAAGGTGTTCCAATCTTGTGATAAAAAGGTGGAAGCAGGTGAGTATGCCGATAACACTATATACCGAAATATTTACCATGAGCATGGGACTGAGGCAGCTGGGTGATTGGCTCCATTGCTGTTGGCGAGGGCGAGGCCCAGCTCATCTTGTCTTCTGAGACTGGAAGAGTGCGTGTCTGATCCAGGCCTCCAACAAGAGATGAAAGGTGATTCTTGTGCACCATTGACAGTGAATCCAATGCCTCTCGTGTGATAGCATCCCAGATTCGTATGGTCTTGTCTTCAGATCCTGAAATGATTTTTGTTCCATCTGGAGAAAAGGCAACAAAGCAAACACCATCGGTATGCCCCAACAATGGTTCACCAACTGCTGTGTAAGTTCTAGTATCCCAAATTCTTATAGTGTTGTCAGCTGAGCCCGAAATAAAATGTTTCCCATTTGGTGAGAAGGCCACAGACAAAACAGCATTGGTCTGCACCAATGGTTGACCCACAGCCATGCATGTCACAGTGTCCCAAATGCGAATACTATTGTCCCCAGAGCCTGAACAAATCAACCTCCTGTCTGGGGAGAATGCAACAGACAGAACCCAGTCAGTGTGCCCTTCAAATGGTACACCCAGTGCCTTGCCTGTGACGGAATTCCAGATCTGGATTTTGTTGTTGCTTGAGCCTGAAGCAATCCATTTTGCATCCCATGAGAATGCAACAGACAGAACAGACCCAATTTTTCCTTCTAGCACTGCACCCTTTGTCTTATTTGTCAAGTCCCAGATCCGGATGGTCTGGTCACTTGAGCCTGAAGCGATGTGCATCCTGTCAGGAGAAAAGGCAACACAGTGGATATCCTTGCTATGCCCCATCAATGGTGCACCCACTGTCCTGCCAGTTGTGGTGTCCCAGATCTGTATGGTGTTGTCTTTCAATCCTGACACCATCTGCTTCCCATTGGCAGAGAAGGAAATACAGTTGACATTGATGGAGTGGACCAGGGGGGTTTCAATGACTGCATCCACTCTCCATTTCAAAACATTCTCCACCTTGGCAAGATAGGTCCCCACTAATGACCCTGTAGCAGAGAAGGGCACAGCAGAGAGGTAAATGTGTGGTACACTTTTAGTAATGACTGGTGCAAAATTTTCCAAGAACTGCTGAGCATCATTGATATACTTGTGAAGAGCTGTGTTCTTGTCCTGTGGCTTGTAAGCTAGAGATCATGAAAATAAAATGAGAATCCCCTACCACTATAAATTGCTTCAGAGTCTCCAACTCTGCAGACACAGTGTTTACACATCCTAGGACACTAACAACTTCAAGCCAGTATAGCAACTGTTTGTGCAGAAATTTTTCCAAGGCAGAAATGAGATTGGTGGTGAAGTCCCTAATTTCAATGGCACAGAGATGTTTAGTCCAGAACTTGGTTGCATACACCAGTTCTTTTGAGATGTATTCATTAATCCGCCTGTCAAGGTCTTTGACCTCTGAATTGAGGATATAGGAGCTCTCAATGTGGCAGATATTGAAGTGTAACTGTGTAGAGAGGACATGCAAGCATGCCAGAGCCATAGATCAATTGCTATGACTTATGTCAACAAAGCGAGATCTCAATCGCACAGTGGAGGCCACAGATGGTCCTTGCTCCAAAATATAATGCACAAAAGATGAATGGAGGAGCTTCGGAGGTTGGCCTTGCCTCTGCTCAATGACAGATTCCAGATGGCCCAGAACTGTTGCAGATTTGCCAGATTCCAAGTCCAGCAGTGAATCCAGGGCTGTCTCTGTGAGTGGGACTTTGGCAAGAGCCGCACAACTGATGGCGGTCAGAGCTGTTGATGCATCTCTCCTAAAATCAGGATCCTTCAACCAGCCAGTTTCCTCTAGAGCAGTGGTGTACAGTGCTGTAAGCTGATTCTCCAGGTTGGAACTGTGAGTCAACACCTGGGCTAACACATCACTTGGCTCATAGGCCTCCTGAATGAGATTGCATGCTGTTGCTGCCCAAAAGAAGAAACCATCAGCCAACTTGACCAAGGAGCCCAATCTATCTGTTCCAGGCCACCCATCTGAAAGACTCTTGGATGCTCGGATCTTTGTGAGGCGGTGAGTGATGTACCATTGAATATCCTCTTGAGATGAGACATCCAGGAGGTATTGTATGATTTGAGGTCCTTTGTCGAAGGAGGCAGCTATATCTTCATGTCGGCGACTTGTGATCAAGAATCTGAAGTTCGGAGGAAGACGAGGGAAGTGATTTGATATCAACAACACCAGAGCGGTGTAACTCTGGACCGAACCACCATGTCGATCGGGAGCAAAACTGCAATGGCCTAGAGAAAGAGGAAACCTGTATGACCCAGACGCATAACGAGCGCAGCAGGTATACATGGCGTACTCAGAACGGCCGCAGATACCTGATCCCATCCCGTTTTTGCCGCCGCGCTAAATAGGGGCACCCAACGACTCTTCGCTTCCTAATTGGCTTCCTACCGACCATGCACCTTATTGCCCATTGCTAAAGTTCTGGGGGACCGCCTTGGCCTTTCCCCATTGTATCGCTGGAAGAAATGAGGCTTTCAGTCATCTGCCCCTTTCTATGCGGGCTATTCAGGGCGACATCCTCGTTCCCGATTCTACCCGAGCGCCCCGTATTCCTCCACATTCTGAATACCGAAAAATGGAGAATGGCCTGGATTGTCGGTGTATCACTCTCGCACGCCCCAGTCTGTTCTCCAGCCTCATGTCTCTGCCGCCGAAGCACCCTCGCTGGCGTCGCTTACCGTGACTCGCTAAAAAAGGCGAACGAGGAAATAAACTTATCTGCTCTCACAATATTGGATCCTGTATGCCAGGCCGCCCTGGGGCCCCGGATGATGCATCTCGACTAACCCACCGGTATTTTTGTTTTTTATTACCGTCTTGCTGGGGAGATGTCTGACGGGGTACTCGGGTTGTGAAATGGTGTAAGGGGGACGATATCTGTAGCATACAATTATACTTGTATGTAGTACAGCCCCGGTTGTTCCTTAATGGGACCGCGCCGGTAATCAACTTCCTTCCTTCCTTCCAGAGATCGGCATTTATCAAGTGCATCCAAGATGATCACGATAGGGGTGTTGATGTTAGGGGAAGCGGTGGAGAGCGGAGCAAGTAGCAGCTCCTCAAATTGGGTAAGGATAACTTCGTTGACTATACCCCGCTTCTTCTCCAAGGTGGCATAAATTTCTGCCCCAATATACTCGGGGTTGAATTCAGCGAGCTTGTATGCAATGGTCTGAAGAACCTGTCCCGCATGGGTTGGGACTTTCCTGTTGCAAAGTATAAATGCTCCAAGTCCATTCAGGCCTCTGAAGTGTTCAGCCACACTTGCAGCAATGGCACTTTTTCCGGAGCCAGCAACCCCGGAAAGCCAGAGAATATTAGGGGTTGCACTAGACACAGAGAGCTGCTGAATGATGTCCTGCAAAATCTGCTCGCGAGTCCCTGGCAGGCACGGGTAACACAGAGATGTGTCACCATGCCACAACATACAGACGTCCAAGGGGGTCCGAGAGGTAATAGTTGTTGTCTCCAGCACGGTAGGTCCCGCCTTCGCCTGTTCCACCAGCACCGCCTGTGTTGCCTCCTTCCCCTCCCTGACCGCCGCTACCACCGTAGATGATAATTGTTCGTCCTGTATCACCTTTGAAAAAGTGAGGTGAGCAGATTGTCGATATCAACAAACTTACTGGTGATGTTGGGGTTTTTCAACAGTGCTGATGAATATTTGCCATCCTCATTGCCACGACTATTGCCACTTCTATGTTCACTGTCTTTGTTATGTTTTCCTTTGCCACGTCCTGTATATAAATCATATGTGATGCTGTGGCCGAAAGAAACGGTGGCCTACCGCACTTGAAGACACGCCGTAGCATACCATGTCTTTGTCAGACCGGCCCGTAGAGTTCAGTTGCGTAGGTGTGGACATATTTCGGGTTGACACTTGCTTCCCCTTCCTCGTCTCTTTTATAAGGTGACAGTTACGGATCGGACGCTCCGATACTATGGGAAGAAGCTGTTCTTGAAGCTTCTGGTCTAAAATTAATGACGACCCAAGCCGCTGGCGGCTCGCTGGAAACTCACTCCTTGTGGGAAAAAAATCATTAGTATAAGTCTAAATCCGCCAGTCCTGTAAGACCCCAATTGCCGCCGTGTCCCTCTTAGCTACGCCGCGGACCAAGCCACGGAAGACTTCAAGTTATGTGGCCGCCAACGTGTTGGCACGATGGCGCCATCAAGTAGCACTGTCGAACACGAGGAACCGGAGCCCTGAAATACATCCGGTCAGCATCCACCTCGAATTCCGAATCCAACACTCTTACGACCGAATGTTTTATGGCAAGTCTGGCATGTCCCATAGTGTTCTCTTTTTGCGGGTGTTCATTCCTCGGCAATGGGGAACACGTATGGGTCGGTTGGTTTTCATTTTCTAAATTATAATCCCCATACATTCGTTTTAGGGTTCTTACCAAAATCCGCCACCGCAAACGTGCGGTGAAATAAAGTCACCTGGAAATGCCAGTATCTTCATGCCGTCATCTCAGTGGCGGCTGCCACATGTTTTTCATCTGACAACTGGGCGTCAGAGCAAAAGCTAAGTAAAAAGGGAGATGCAGCGACAAAGATACAAGAGAAGTACTTGGATGGTTTCCGCTGCGATCCGAGGATGCGATTCGGGCATTCAAGTCCCGCCATTGTTATACAACGCGGAACGTTACTGCTTCCGACCTGTCTTCGGAGCCGATAGTTGCCCGGTAATGGAGCCGATGACATGAAATGCTCCGAAGTCGAGAACAAGCAGTAGATCTGGTGCCGAGATAAATGGTAGCGACTTAATGACCGAAGCAGCCCATATCCGGGTGAGACATCGAGGCTACCATGTAGCCGTCTGGAAGGCTTAGAGTGTCTTTTTGGGTTGGTTGCAGGCAGGTCTCTGGAAAGATGGTGATATCGTTGACACACATGAGTTCAATCGGTTCTTTCGTCGGGATTTCTATTGCTGGATTTCCGTGGATATGTATTCTAGGCAGAGGAGAGAATAGACTGCAACTGTCGTGAAAGCGGACGCTGATCGTCGCCTGCCCGCAAAACGGATCGCGTTACTGAAGCAATCGGAGAGAAATGGGGGATCTGGCCTTCGCGATGTCACGACCCTCTCCAGTCGCGAAGACATGTAGAAGTGGACGCGGTGGTGCTCTGGAGCGGAGGTAGCTTCGGCACGCTGCCTCTTCGACGGTGTGAAGGAAGAGGGGTATTCGCGGGGACGTATAAGCGTGCCAGTCCAGCGACTGGCACCTGCCCAGCAAAGGGGAGTAGAATGGGTCGACTGCCATCGGTGCACAGGGCGGGAGGGCGGCTGTTGCGGCGGTCTTCAGCGCGTCGACCTCGGAGTGGAGGGACCGCATGGTGTTCAGGATACCGAGGCATCTCCGAGCCTAGTACGAGTACTATCCAGGGCACCGCGCAGGTGGTTGATCTCGTCGGAGACGCGGCGACGTGGGCGTCGTCGGCGACATGAGTGTCGTTAACGAGGTGGAAATGTTAATACATATTCGATATTGATATTGCCAGACCTGCTTTCTTAGGTTTAGTGTGCTGCTGCCCAGGACTGAGCTATTCCCAAAATCCCAGAACATTTGTTAACGGGCTAGTGGTGGTGGCGCTCCTCCGGTCCGAGACTTGATTCATCAGGCTCAGTCTCTTTCGATGCGCCGGGTGAGCTCCCTACACGATAGAGATACAAAAAGCGTCCGCTAGAGTGGACGTATCCGGGACCGTGGCAGGCAAGGCCGGCGAGGATGGGTCGAAGTCCGGCGGGTCTCTGATTGAGAGTGGACACCGCTGAAGATACACGCGTCACGACTTGCGCGCAAAGCATCGACGACGAGCAGCAGCGATCAGTATAATCAATAATCAACACAGCCACTTGATGCGGATCCTCCGAGTCCGAGACATTCCACCTTGATCGCACCCGCCTCCTTAGGCTTCAATTCATTCGCTGGCTTATTTTGGCTTGCATCAGCGGATCGAATTGCAGCCTGTGGTCTTTTTTCCGCCGTTTACCGCCCGTTGAAGTCACAGAGCCAGAATGCGGGTTCCCGGTTCTTGAATCTTGGCGGGTTCACAACTTCACATGCCTACATTCCGGGGCCAAGGCGCACAGGCTTGTGGTAGCAGATTGCAATTCGTCTTATGCGCTGGATCCTGTCTTATCTGGGGCGGAACTACTTGTCAGTTTTTCGTTTACCCGCCCATTTTACCGACCGCCAGAGACTGAGCTTATCCCGTAGGGGATACCCGCAGTCAGAACTACACCCTGGGTTCGTTTACGACGCTCAACCCCATTGGCACCGCGTGTTCCATGCTGAAAGTCAGCCCCCTGCTTGAAAAATCTCCACAAAATTGCTTATATCGATATCGTCTCAACCGCTGAGTACCGAGTCGGTCAACGCGATACCTAACTATGGGCGCTTTCGTCGAGCCTGAGGAGCGCCGGCCCACATGCAAGCGGCGTAGCTTGTGCTGCTATTTAGGCGGCGAGAAGTGCTACGCGCTGTAAGGTCAGCGATAAAATTACTATTAGCTATAGTATCAACCTGACATTGGCTTCCATTGTCGATGCGGTCGCGTTGGTACAACTCCGATCATCTGGCCATTTCGACTGCCAATTTTTCCGCGCTGTGTGGATCGATTGTGGCGTACTCTCGACATTTGCGAAACTCGCGTGAGCTTGAAGCCTGTCTGCTGCTGCTCGGTTTCCGCTGCATACCTACTCGACTCGCTGCTTGAGAAGGAAGGAAAGGAAAACATGGGTCAGCGGTGGAACTAATGCATTATTACGTTTGCGACTCTCGGGTGCAACACGTTCCTTTGCTCAACTTCAAGGCATATGGAAGCACGTTCATTTCCTCCTAGTCGATACTAAATTGCTTTGACAGAGCCTTTGTAATAGCAGTGCGCCAGTGCCCGAGGTCCTTCGGCCATTTCAGCTCGCCACAATCACCAGCTGCCGGCCAGTACCAATTTGAGCATGCCAAGATCGAGGGAGTTCTTACACACTGAGGCCTCCCATCGATCAATCGATCCCAAAGCCGCAACCAGAACTCTCAAATTAAAGGCATGCGGAAACATGCAACGCCCAAGCTGCATCGTTCCTTCCTTATAACGGCCGGCGCGATTGTTGTTCCCCAGACTTACCATATAAAACGATGCCTTTCCCCAAGGCAAACACCCTCAAATTCTTCAGTCATTTCACCCCGAAGCCCGACACAACCGCGACGACGGACGAGACTCGGATCCCTGTGGCGACCGACTCGGTATCGGTCAAGGTGGCGCCCGACACGCAGCCGAGCGAGGTGCCGACAGACGCCTTGGCAATGAAGACGATTGACAGCCCCAACACCACCATCGTCGGAGCGAACGACTTCCGGTGCTCAAGCCAAGAGCGGTAACATCGGTGGGCTTTGTCTTTCGATCTTGGCTCGTCATTTGTCGCGCCTCCTCATTGCTTCTTTGCAGAATACCGGCCGAGCGTACCACTCACCGCGTACGATAAGCTCCTGAAGTTCTACGCGCAAAAAGAGGACACCATCAATAGCGCCGGCAATGCGCTCGCGTCTGCGCTCCGCCAGAATTCCACTCCAATGGACTTCAAACGTCTCAATATCGCCATAGGCAGGCTAAGGGACACGTCCGCGGTACTGATCCAGGGGCTCGATGTGCTCGAAGAGCTGCATCCATTCGTCCGAGGTGTGTTCTATTCGTTTGCTTTGTGGGGCAGATTTGACGTGTCTGCCTAGTGGCGGTGGACGTATTCAAGTTGGTCTTAACGCTCAAGATGGCCTCGTGGGAGACTAGCAAGAAAGTGCTGCTGGTGAGCATTCAGATGCAAGACATGATGTCCGCTCTTTTTCAGTGCGTCGCTCGGTTCTGTTTCCGAACGTGGTCACTGATCCTCGCAAGGCTTCGGAATATACGTCGTTCCGACGAGAAGGGACCGGACGGTCTGACGTTGAAGGATAAAATGTCGCCCTTGATGGAATCCATCTCGGACTCGATACAGCAATGCGGGAACGCATGCGATGTGTATGCGGGCAAAGATGTTTTAGGTAAATCACTCCATACCGTCGCTTTGCCATCTCAGACCGAGGTCCGCAGCTATGACGATCAAGATCGGAGACTACGAGAAAATGTTAGCAGATTTCGTGAAGGAGTTTCCACGCGTACAAGCACCAAATCGAGCAACAGATCGTGCCCACTTCTGACAAGGATGCGGCAGACGAGGACTTGGGCGATCAGGTTATGACAATCCAAGGAATGCTAATGAAGATCTTCCCAGGACTGGATACGCCCCTCGAGGCCAAGGCGCGCGCGTTCGTCAATGCGCACGGGGATGTCAAGAAGTGGATCAACATCACCACTACCCTGGCTGCCTTCGTCGAGTTGACTGGCAGACATATGGCCTCCTTCGACCAGACGCGTATGAGCGACACCGACCGTGGGAGCTGTAAATTGAAACAGAACTGAAGGGCGAGCTGGAGGAGCCCCTGCAAACGGCGCTCGAGAAGCACAGCACGTTCTTCTCCGCCAAGCTTGCCTTACACAGGGAGCAACTGACAAAACCCGGGGAGCACGTTGCCGTCGAACTTCGGGGCATGGAGGACCGTGTTATCGACAGTATTTCGGGTGGTGAGTACAAGAAGGTGACCGACGCGGTGTGTGCTTTATATTCTGCCTTGCCCGCGCCGTTCTCACATTTGCGTGTAGGATTTGAACGCACTTTGGCGGAAGGAAAGGTGGCAGAGCAACGTGAAGGCGCGCAGCTTTGCACTGGGTCTGAGATACCACTTCATCGAAAAGTTTACTATGTCCCAAAGTCATGACCACGAGGGTGACTCTTTTGAGGTGGATGATGAGACTGCCTCAATTCCTTGGTGGGCGGGCAGAACATTCCCCCGACGGCAGCAGGAAGACGACCGGTGGGCGCTGGCGTACCTCGGTGTCACATATCTGCAGCAGATTATCGAAGCCGTCGATGACGATGGGGCGGGGTACCTCAGCATCAATGTGGTTAATCAGTTTTGTCGACGGCGGCCTGAGAAGTGGAGGTCCGTCGTTCCGTCTCACCAAATTTGAGATGTCTTGCTAACTTTTGGAACCAGTCTTCTCCATTGGGTGGCATTCTGCGCGGCGGGGTGGCACAATTCGGTGACGTGGTACAGGACCCGCATCTACAACATTCTCTCCGCCATGGTGACCGTTTTGCAGTCCGTAAAATCCCAGAATTTGCAAGCCGCAACCACGTACTTGGCGGGGATAGAGATCCAGCGGGTGGAGCTGCTTCTGCGTGCGACGCGTCCAACGGAACGTCCGGCTTTAAAGGGCACTCCGCTGAGACGTATTACCGACGAGCACCAGAAAGGAGGAGACCGCAAAATTTGAGAGGCGTTTGCATAGACTAAAATATCAGCTCGATGACGATGCTTTAAAGCTTGTGGCGAAGGGGAGGGTTGAACATGTAAGCTTTCCTATTCCTTTTAGACTTGGCGAGGGTGATGTGAAATATTGCTTTACGTGCTTCTAAAGGACCAGTTCGAGAAATTACGGCGGGCTTGTACGCAGACTCTCGATGAAGCCGAGTTTCAGGCCATGAGTACATCGATCGCCTCCATATTCGTGCTGTCGATACGCGGAGGAGGAAGCTGAAAGGTGCGCATTTAGAGCTTGGACGGTTGGCTGATGGATGACATTGACGAGTCTCCCAGCGATCTTCAAGTCGCATGACCTGGATGTCGATGACATATGGGGCAGTTTGCTTTCGGCATGGTAAGCACTAATGGTTTCCATGTCGCCACGTACCCAACAATATCCTCTTGTAGTTCGAACTCACGTCTGCTGAACACCGGCGTGACCCGATTAATAATACCATTCTGACGTTCATTGAGGACCCCGCTTTCAAATACAATGGCGAAAATCTTCGCCTTGGGAGAGTGACGTATTGACCCCTGATTCAACCACCACTTTCTCATTGTGAGTACCCGACTTGGCATGCAACCTTACCTCTCTGAACGCCTTTAGTTCGCATCGCTGTGATCATTCAAATTGCCACAAACAGATCAATGGACACGCATTCTCTGTGTTCAATGCATGGACGTGTTCCTGCACACTGTCGATTTGTGTTCGAGTTGCTTTGAAGCCGAGGTCTGGCACTTGGGGATCCAACATACTGGCCCATCTTATGATCGAAACCACTCGCCCTATTCACGACGGGGAAATGGCGGTCCTGGTCAAGTCCAAGGAGCTCGCGCAGACGGTCAAGACAGTGTTCAATGGAAATGACCACAAGTCGTGCTGTTGCTGCGGGGTTTCTGTCGCCCCTCCGTGCTGGGTTTGCATCGTTTGTGGTACGTTTACTGAAATTCTTTTACATTATTGCGCACCTTACATGTCGGTCTTAGACGAGGACACCTATGTCTGCAAGGCCTGTCACACAAAACGCGCTGCCGCCCTTCCCGACGCTGAGAACTCGACACCGAAACACACGCTCGCCCATCTGCTCCTCTGGATATTCGACAAGATTCCGATCGAGGAGGTCAGTTCGGCGGACATCGCTGCGTCTTTCACGACACTGGAAGCACGGATCGCGGCCATGGAGGAAAAGTTCGAGCGGAGGTTGTTAACGTTGGAGAATTATTTCACCGCCGACGGTAGATTTCGCGGACTAACAGCCTAGTTTGTCAGTTTCCTAGTTATATTCAATTCCACAAACCTGTCGTCAGAGGTGCCACATGTTATTTCTATTAAGGCCGAACCTTTGCCATATCGGACACCCCTCCGGTGGCGTTGATGCGCGCGCGGTGGTCGGTGGCGGTGGCGGCTATATACGGATACTTACTTGTTCGTCATCCGTTTCTGGTCTGTACAGAGACTAGGGTGGCGGCGCGTGCGCCAAAATTCCCAATTTCCTCGATCATGATGCGTGAGCTGGCTTAGGTGCATGCGCGCCGCTGCGGTATCAACTAGTACTGGAAGTCAACCAATGCACAGGCAGGCCTTACTCGCCTTACCTCCGTTGAACGCCAAGGTCGCTTACTGTCGGGCTTCACCAAATTTGCACTCGGGGCCTGCTGAGCCCAATGGTGATCCGAGATAAAAAATGAGCGGTCAAGTAAATTAGTAATAAGATGGTTGATTATAAAGTTTAAACAGATTTCCCGATTCGTCGGGATATACTACCTCCTACTTGGTCTGGAATCCGAGACCGCCGGGGTAGGTTGAGCACCACTTTGTAACGACGCAGAGTCGAGGGAGGTTTAAAAGGGGGGAGACAGGCACAGAGGACATCATAACCAAAGACCCTCCAAGGCTTCAGATTTCCCCTTTTCCCGCACCATGACAATCACCAAAGTCCAATCGACGCCTCTCATTGCCGTAGTCGGCGCTACTGGTGTACAAGGTGGTAGTGTTATCAAGGCGCTCTCCGAATCCGACAAGCCGTACCGCATCCGTGGATTTACCCGGGACGTCGCAAAACCAGCCGCAGAGGCACTCAAAAAACGGGGTGTGGAGCTGGTCGCCGTGAATTTGGTCTTGGAAAACAAGGAGGAGGTGTACAAGGCGTTCGTTGGCGCGGATTATGCTTTCGTAAGTTGTTTCAACCATGTTTGATAATGCCCGTGGTTCAATTTTCGACTCACTTGGCGCGCGATTCAGTTAGTCACCAATTACTGGGAACACATGAACTCGGAGAGGGTAATAATACGCACCGGAATCCTTTTTGCACACTCACTGATCAAAGTGACAGGAAGTGTCGGAGGGGAAGCTGCTCATCGACGCCGCCAAAGCCGCGGGTGTGAAAGGCATAATTTGGTCCGGTCTGGTACCCGTCAAGAAAATCAGCGGCGGGAAATACACAAAGGTTGAGCACTTCGACGGCAAGGCCCAGGTCACGGAATACGGCCGCGCTTCGGGCGTCCCTTTCGTCGACGTCCAAGCCGGTTCGTACGCCTCCAACTTCCTCGGTAACTTCCCACTGCTCGTGAAAGAGCCCGACGGCACCTTTGCGCTGCCGTGGGTCGTAAGACCCACACGGTCATGCCCACAATCGACATGGAGAACGACTATGGGCTGTATGTCCGTTGGGTGCTTGAAATGCCCGTGTTCCCCGATGGCTTGGACGTATACACTGAGCGAGGACATCAGCCTGGAGGACCAGGCCCGCCAAATTTCGAAGGCAAGTATTTCTATGGAACACATTAATTGTGAATAAATACTCACCATTGTTGAATGCAGGCACCGGGAAGAAGGTCGTATTCAAGCAAATCAGTCCTGAAGTGGCCACGCAGAGATTTGTTTCGCTTGGCTTCCCGCCCGCGGCTGCCGTCGACGTTGTAGAAGGATTCCAGTTCTTCGATGAGTTCGGATGTGAGTGCAGTCTTGTGTGCAGTCTTTTTGTTTAGCATTTTTGCTGATGGTTAAACCCACCAGACTATGGCGGCAATCCTTCCACCAGCGCAAAGGGCCTCGCGCGACCGACGCGCACTTTCGCTGAGTTCGTGAAGAGCGCGGACTGGAGCAAGGTCCTCGCTTGATATACTAGAGATACAGTACTCCTTTGACTTAAATAATTAAATGAGACAGAGTTACCATACGCAAGTCCGCTCCAGATTCAGACGCGGAGACGTCGTGAGATGGAGGATTCCGAACCAGAAGGTTGAGAAGAAGTGGGTTCGGACCAAAGTCCGAGTCGGCCCGGAATCGGCCGACCTTCACGTGCTGGTCAGGGGCTTCTAAACGCTCACTCAGGAATTATCACCACTCTACCGCCAAACTGTTCCTCTCCCACTCCAATGCATGGACTGCTTTCCTCATTACAATTGTCGGCGCGGCCCCAGCGGTTCTCACACCCGACCGCTTCAATTTATCCCGACCTCTCTTGGTATACCGCCTCGCTATGACGGTGGTCAGCCTCACTAACCCAGAAGAGGGTGATATGCTCCTCCTCATACGTCATATTTTCATTGGCAAGTGCTCGTCTGCCATAATTATTTTGCCGCATGATGACCTCGTTCGAAATCACACTGGCCTCGGCCCCCATTGCCAACTTGAACCTATGGCCTAGGACCGAGCTCGTGCCCAAAATGACCTCCATGTCGTCCTTTCCTCACCACTTCTGTCGCGGCGTTCTTTGCGTGTCTATGCATCCTCCGAACTGATGAGGAAGTCTTGGCTGCAGCTGGTTTTACGGGGCCCGGGGCCGCGATCGCTGGTCGAAAAAAGGACGAGTTCATTCCCCTTCGACGCTAGCTCTAACATTGATTCGATTATTCCAGGCAACGTCGTCTCGCTAGGGAAAGAACCCTTCCCACCACTGACTCGAAGTCCACTCTGCCGCCGCAGCAATGGTACCTGACCCTTTATTCATCTTTGTAAACATCATCGATCTATTCGCCAGAACAGATGAATCTTTAAGGCACATCGCTGCCAACTCTGAGATGAAGGTCCTAGTGAAAGATATGGCGGTGAATCGAATATCCGGCACCGTGCCGCCAGCGATCCACCTTGCTCACTGAATCCACCCATTATTATGCACGAAGCTTTGAAAGCCGAAGATACAACTCGATGGCCGTGGGTTGAGCAAGTTTTTATACCCATCGTTCGCGCTCGTTCACGCCAGCCGCTGTTTTAATTTATCGTAATTACTGCCAGGCTCACGAATTAATTAATTCATTCAACCTCCCCAAGTCCATATGTATGTTATCTACGACAAGTACACATTGCCTTTCTATACTCCCTCTTCAAAGCACCCATTCAAATTACAATGGCTCCGAGTGACACACACATATTACTGCTATTTGAATTTTGAATAGATCATAAACGCGCGATGTGCCATTCGTTTTTACGGTCGGTTTCTATGGGCTAACTGCGTATCCCTCAGCTATTTACATGCGCTGTTCAAGTTCCGCGGTTGCCAGGAACATGCACATAGGGGCCTTCAAATTGTTAGCCGATTACAATTTACCCCATTGCGCTGATCTGATCATCTGGCGGCGGCCTCTCCGCATTTGGACATTGGCTTTTTGGGGAACACGTCGCAGATTGATGCAAGACAGCTCAGCATACAGACAACACGGTGGACATTACAAGGAAAGTAAATGTAGTACAACAACAGAGGTGTCGATATCCGGGGCCCGGTCTACGAATACATACATACGGCACACTGGCTCCGAGCAGACATGACTCCGAGAAGCGAGAGAGAGAGAGACCCTACCAAACCAAACCCATCGCGGACGTCGGAAGACCAGAAGAAATCGCATTGTGTGCAGCTCCTACGACTCTACGAGAACGAGCCGTGGATGAGGCGATCCCAGGCGCCGTTCTTGTTCTTGAGAGAGTCGATGATCTTGGAGCGCGGGACCGGGACGGGGGCGATCGGTGCGCCGGCGCCGGTGTGCGCATGTGCATCATGCGTGTCCTGGGTGGGCATGGGAGCGGTCAGCGGGTAGGGGCGAGCGCGTGGGGAGCTGACCTGCGCTGAGTCTTCGTCTCCGGCGGAGGCGGACTCTGCGAGCGGCGAGGCGCATGCTGATGATGGGTGTGCGCGTGCGCGTGGTGGGGCACGGGGACGGGCGTCGAGTGTGGCGGAGGCGGGGGCGGCGCGGGTGAGTGCGGCGCGTGCGGCGTATGTGAGTGCGGGAAGTGCGCAGGGCTGGCAGTGCCAGACGACGACCGCGACGAGTCGACGGTGGACGTGACGACGAGCGCTCCGTTAGTGGGGGTCGTTTCTGCACAAGTGTCATTCGATTTCGCTGAAATTTAGGAGAAACGCGAAAAAAAGGCTTTAAGTGAAGCCCAAGTCACGGTGCCGGGGCGAAAACCGTGTTTTCAAGCCGCGCTCTCCCCAACATCACTACGCGTCGAATGTCGACTTACCGGTGCTAGAATCGACCCCAGGGCTTGCAACAGCGCATCTCTGTGCAATACGTTCGCGTGCTTGTTGTGCACGTCGTGGTGCTGGTCCTGCGGTGGTTGCTGGACTTGCGGTGGCTTCGAGTCATTGGTCACTGCATGCTCCACAACGCTGGACGACAGCTCACCATGGTAAGTATGTGGGGGCTCGACGCGATGCGGAGCGGATAAAGGGAGATAGGTGTGGTACGTTGTCCGGGGGGGATCCACGGATGCTGGTGTGGACTTGCCAGCGGCCCTGGTGGGCGAGGAATGAAAGAAGAAATGTGGGGAAAGCCGGATCTGCGGCGCATCAATCATTTACCCCGCAGTTTCCCCACGGCCACGAGGGACATCGGCCCGCGCTTCCGTTCTCTCATCTGCTCTCAGGTGCGTGCAAGTTAATTATGCAAGTTTATCCTTTCGCAGTTGCCTCTGCCTATCAGCCTTTTCCCGTTAAATTTGGGCAATCTATTCCTTGATTTGGGCGATAATGCTTCGGGAGCGGAACGGTCTATTGCAGTATCATCCAGGCCTTCATTTACAGTAATACCACGGAGCCTGCGCGAGGCAAAAGCGTGGTACAGCCGTCCCTGCAGACGGAAGGCCTATTACCGAGCTGCACATGCTGAATTAGTCTGCAGACGCACAGGACGGGTGATCTCGGACAATCAGGTGGAGTGGACGGGGATACGACGTCCCAGCAGCGCCCGGATTAACGTGACTGCGTCCGTCCGAGTTGAGGCCAGGTAATCTCCTGGTGTAGCACCTGACCCTCACTTCCCGCCAACTGCGACTCGCACTTAGTCAGGTCCAATCAACGGACGGATCGCTTGCGGAGCACGGCTCAGCATAAGACCGGCAAGCCCCAATATTCAATTCTCAACTCCACACCGACATCATGTTGAAGGTAGGTGTTATCCAAATCGAAGAGGCATCTCCAGTACATCAAACGAGGACCTTGCTCCAGTCCGCACTCTTCACCCACTCGGCGAAAGTGCGCGTCGGTAGCGCGAGGCCCTCTGCACTAGTAGACGGATTACCGCCATGGTCTGGTGGGTTTACCTGTCAGCAAAAATCTTATCCTGGACCAAAGCACATTTGAACCTACGTCCAAACTCTTCCATGAACTGGAATGTGTCTATAGTGCCGGCGGCTGCCGCAGGCGGGAAGCCGAGCGAAACAAGCCTCTGTGCGGCCACCTCAGGCGTGATTTGTTTGAATACAACCTTCTTCCCGGTACCTGCGAACAACGCTGAGTATTCGTTAGTCCAAATCCAGTCCACATAATTACCTTCAGAGATCTGGCGGGCCTGGTCCTCCTGGCTGAGGTCCCAACTTGTGGCGTACACGTTCAAACCATCGGGAAAAACAGGCATTTCCAGCACCCAGCGGACGTACAACCCGTAGTCGTGCTCCATGTCGATAATGGACATGACCATCGTACCCCGTGCGACCGACGGCAGCGCATATGTGCCGTCGGCCTCTTTCACCACAAATGGGAAGCTGCTTGAGGAAGTTGGTGGCATATGCCCCGGCCTGGACGTCGACGAACGGGACGCCTGCGGCGCGGCCGTATTCCGTGACCTGTGCCTTGCCTTCGAAAGCGTCGTTCGTGTATTTGCCGCCGCTGATTTTCTTGATGGATGCCAGGCCGGACCAGATGATGCCTTTCACCCCGTGGCTTTGGCGGCGTCGATAAGCAGCTTTCCCTCCGACACTTCCTGTCATTTTGATCAGTGGGTGTGAAAAAATCTGGTGCATATATTACCCTCTCCAAGCTCATATGTTCCCAGTAATTCGTGACCAACTAAACCGTGCCGGACCGACGCGTTCGGACCGGCATCCGCCTGCCATATTCCAAGCGCAATTGTATAAATTAACAGCTTCCACGACTCGTTGCTGCGAATGGCCACAAGGAAAATACGACGCAACTACTTGAATACAGAATACCTTAATACATAATTTAATTCTTTGAACTGCTAGCTACTGGTGCGCCCGAATTAATCTTTCGCTTTTTTGTCACCCCGCCGGCCGCTGCTCTTTCGCCTTCCACGACCCGACGCATCTGCAACCGTACGAACCGGAACACGACGTACCCCTGGCTGCGACTCTTCCACGCCCTCATCCGGCCCGGTATCACGAGAAAATGGAGCCGGAATCTTGCCCTCGGGAATTCCAAGCCCACGATGCTCCGTGACGGTGATCTCCATAGCTGTCCAAACTGGCGTGCGGCAGTCCGCTGGAGTCCGTCGGGGTTGCGCGGTGACGCATACTCTGGATGTGCGAGTGCCAGGTGCTCTTTCCATGTTGTACCGCCACTGTGCAGGCTGAGAACGGCTTTCCCATTCCGGATGTAAGTGTGCTGGGGCATAAGCCGCACACAATCGGGACGTTGCGGCATGGGGTAGCCGCGGATCCTCGCTCTGCGAACGCGTATTTGAAAGGTGCTGCAAGTCGACAGTTGCTTTCGACCGCGACAGATGTCTTCTTGACCTGGACATATACGTTGCATGCGGTGTGTCCCATTTCTCCGCAGAAACCGCATGGTAACGAATGAGCAACCTGTAAAACATCAATAAGAGCGCGTTGGTGGTCTAGAAGATGGGAATTACCAGCTTTGTGAGGTCCTCTTCAACGCCACGGAGTTTACGAAGTATATGTAATCCCATATGTGCTCTAGCATTGTCGAGTTTCTCGCCGCAAAGCTCGCAAGTCCGGCTGACGCGCTCACCATGGTCCTGAGTTAGTTGCTGGGTGGGGACAACAGAAGCAGAGCGGGGTTTCCTAGACAGGCAATGAAATAATTATACTGGAAACTGAAGAAGATGCTTACCATCGTCAAACAGATACGGGAACTTTTTCGAAGCGTGCACCGCGGTAATCGACCCTGCCGCCATGCCGTGTTCGACTGCTCGACCCCATAACCACTCAGCCACGAGGCCCAGCTGTTTATCGTCGATCTCCCAAGATTGACCAAGGGAGTTGATGCGGGCTGCAACCGTCTCGGGAAGTCGAATGGTGGCGTCTACCATGGTCGGATTTACAAGTTCTGTCAAGCAGCCGGGAACCGATACCAACAACCACCTTGTCAGTCGTCACTTTGTCATTACCCCGACATTCCGCGCATGACTGACCCGACCTTGAGATAATCACCGTTCCAAATCCAAGCCCAATCGGACTCGTCGAGTGATTCTAGCCAGTCGTTAGGGCGGATTGTAGTGGAAGTTGGGACGGGAGAAGAGTCGAGACTGGCAGTTTTGCGAACAAGGGTAAGGGAGTAAATTTGTCCGGTAATTTTGACCTTCACAGCAGAGTTCTTAATTGTAGTGTTGAGAATACGCGAACGCGAAATCCCATCCTGATGGATAGCGGTTGTCCTGAGCACCGCAACGGAGATTTTCGTATCCGTGCGAAGGAGGGTCAGGATGGGGTCGCCGACCAAGAACATGTCCTTGCCGAGGAGACTGTCAGGGTCGATATGAGTGTCGTCTCGAGGTCTAGCGTTGACGTTGGCATGCCCACGGACACGCAGCAGATGAGTAATAGACTTCGGTTGAAAGTCCTTGCTGATGACTAGCCGGCAGACTCGCTGCTTGTGTACCCACTTCCCGTCCACGAGAAGGTAGTCGTTGGGGACAACACCGGGGCCAGATGGGAGCTGCAGTTCTGGGACGGCGTCGGGGTCAATTGCTTCCTCGAATGTCACACCATCACCCGCATCATCATTGTCCGAATCTTCGTTCGCGTCGGGAGTGAGTTCGGGTTCGGGGATAATCGAGCGATCTAGGTCCAGCTTGTCGGTGTCGATACCCGGATAGAGTCCCTTTCCAAAAAATCGCAAGCATATCTGTACCCTCGTCGACAAAAATTGTCGCATAATCAAACTGCTCTGGCGCAATTGCGGACTTCTTCAAAATATCGGTCGCAAGGTTTCGGCCGTCAACCCAAGCACTCGGGAGATGGCAGGAGCTCGAAACGAGGTCTCCTGTGAACGCTTTCATCGTGAGATGGTCGACTCCTTCAGAGCGGTTCATGTTCAGTCGCCGTTCGCCTTGATCGAGGTCAGGGTTGCGCATAAATGCTCCGTGTAGATCTGCGGCATGTCCCAGTCGGTCAATTGCCTGGGAGTAATTCATGGCCGAATTGTGTCGTCCCAGCATGCGCAGCTTTCCAAACAGACTTCCAGCGGGTCATCGCCGACCTGGAATAGGTAAAATCGCTCCGTAGGATCGAGGATCTGTTGTTTGGCTAGGCAAAAGATGGTGTTCTTGACCATTGTCTGGCTATCGCCATACAATTGGTTGGACATGTACTGGGTCTGGGAAACGCGGAAAAGACTGAAGGAAAGGTGAGCGAACGTGGAAAGGGATATGAACTGCTGGGTGAGGGATAAGGTTGTGTCGGTGAAGGGCACGAGAATGGATTTGACAACGTGACCGAGAAGGCGGAGGGCGTCTACATCGGCGCAGGTATCCGCAGTCATGGTCCCATAATCGAGTCCGCCTACTGCAATCACGGCCTGAAGGAGCTCGACTGCGCGAGGGACATCTTGAGGGTCGTGCGGGAACAGCATCTGATGTACGGAATCAGGTGTTTCACCGGGCAGACGAACGAGGTAGCTCGCGAGCATCGCAGGGTTGATTACGTGACCGTTGTTGAGTACAACACCCTGGGTGGATCGCAAAAGCGTGCAGATACCTGTCAAAAAGAGTCAATACAGAGTGCAAGAGGAAGGATAGCACTTACGTTTGAAAATATGCTTAAAGTCGAAATCAAGCGTAACTGAATTAGCACCCGTAAAGAGATTTAGTCCGACCATCGAAGCAAGTGTCCCGTAAATTGGAGACATGGGCGTGAGTTTTTGTGAAAGAAATTCTTTGTAACCCGCTGTACGTCGTGTCATATCGCCATCTGTCGCCCATGACCAGAGTTGGCCAACCTTCGAGGCAGCACTACAGCCCCAGGCTTCTGTAACCATCTGGTATATCGTCCTAGAGTCACCGGCGTCCATGTGCTTGCATGCTGGAAGTGCTAGAATCGGATACGTGCCTGCTTCGCCGAAGCACGAGGCGGTAACAACTGTCATTTCTTTGGCGAGGTGCACTTCTCCGGCCTTGATTTGGCGCGCCAACTTCATGGCCGCCTCGTACGTGTTCAATATCAGGCTCCCAGCCGGCGAATGGCGCCAGCACAAGCCGCCGACCTGGTTGTTGTGACGAAAATGCACCGCGCGCTCCTCCAGAGCCGTCTCGTCGATGAGCAGGCTGACTCCGCGCAGTTTGGTCCGACCCGCGGCTGCACGAGGCTTCAATACGACTTCCTCGATATTGTGGAGGATATCTCCGAGGTTGATGGTGCCCACGGTAGGCATGATTCGGGTAAACGCCATCTTATTGCGGATCGTTCGGAGAGATGGGAGTCCCAGCCCGTGGCTGAGAGCATACAGTAGCTTTCGCCCTCCAAGAATGTAAGTCATTTGCGCTATATCAATGGTACGGGAATCGGTGGATGGGCGCGGGGTATATTTGAGGACGCCTTCAACGGCATCGCTAAGCATATTGATAAGTTTGCGGGCGCTAGCGCCGTTGCGCAGTCCGACTGAGAGAAGCTGTGTGAGTCGAGGGTAATCGGAATCAGCGACAGCAAAGGCTAGACGGCGCCAATCTGCCAATTTCTTAATGGTGTTTCCGAGTCGACGCGCAAGATTTGAATGCAGCAGTGATGCTCATTGCGGGTACCTTTGTGCGCATTTTGCGCAATTCTGAATCCTTATCATTGAGAGTTTGTGTAAGTTGTTGGTAATTAAGAAAGCGATAGTTCGTATGGGGTTTGAGGTTTGTCGCAAGGTCCTGTAACTCGAGCAGGGCGTGCCGGAATTTTGATACATTCACCACAGGCAGTTTCGTCCGCGGGCTTTTCGCGGCTGCACTTCTTTGAGATCGCCCGAATATCTCCCTCGGCATTAATCTCCACACGGAAAAACTCAGTTTGCGCATCCGACGTGCCCTTGTTGAAGACCCGATGCCAGGGAAAGGTCGATCCAGCGGGTCCCGTTTCTATATTCCAGTCTACAGGCACTCCTGGACAATGCGAAGAGGTCGACTCGTTCTCAAGCAAAGGAAGAAAGGAGGCGCGTGAAGAGGCCTGCGCGTCTTGAGAAGGTAGGAAAGAAGCACGAGGAGGACTGGGCAGGCGAGGATTCCGCAGGCGAGCAGAGGTGTCTTCAGGTGGGCAAGACGAGGACCGGCCATGTCTGTCATGTATTTTGTTTATATATCATGATAATAGCGAAGACAGGCGTACTGGAATTGAAAATCGTCTTCGTCGCTATCACTGTCGACATGCATGGGTTCATCAGGCAGAGTTTGGGGAGCAGGTGGTGCGGTCGAGCCTCGGATAAATTGCGGGCTATAAGGGCATTTCTTGCCAGACTGGTGCGATTCCAGAGGCCGAAATTGCCCAGCAGACGCCAGGGGGATACGCTGAGGAACAGAGGTGCCGACCCATATACTGCAGCGATTACACTGGAGATTCCAGATTTTATTTTCTCCAACCTCCGCCTTGACCACACCCGCTTTGTACAAGCTGAGGAGCCGCGCAGTATCGCTCTGGGTAGCATTAGGTGCTGCGGGCTCGTCGTTGTCATCTTCGTCATCTTCGTCATCCGAATTAAAGTCGCAGAGGGGCGGTAAATCTACCGAGGACGGATAGAAAGGATACCGGTGTTGTAGTGGCGAGGATGGTGTATTACGAGGTGCTCCAAAGTGATGGGAAGATGCTGGAGTGAAAGCGGAGTGATACCCGCTGTCGGGTGTCCCAGCTGTGCGAGAACGGGCAAGATTGGATGCAAAGGGTGGTGGAATGAAAAGCGGACTCAAAGACGGCCGTTCTCGGGCAACCGCATGCAAAGGAAAGGGAGTGTCGAATGCTGGGGCCGGGTCTTGTGATCCAGGATGCTGAGACACTGTAGATGCCGTATGGGTGTCATCGTCGCGTTGTGGAGTTGCTGCAGAAGGCGTATCTGCGCCAGGAATGTCAAAGAAGCCGGCAGGAAAGCTGATACGGCAGAAAGCCATATGATCAGAGACAATGACACGAGAGTAACAAGAGCGACTGGGTGCGCTTGGACGCGTCCTGGCGCGTAGAAGTCAAACGGAAGAGAGTGGAGAATTCACGCGACGCGCTATTTGGTGAGACCAAACACCGCTTGTTTGGTCCGACCAATTCTTTCTGTATCTGTATCAAACAAACATCGAATATTATAAAAACCACCTAGGGTGCCTCGGAAGTTAAACAAATGGGTGGGTTTCTCAATTGATATTTAAGAGAAAGTCCGGTGTAAAGGCAGGAAAACAAAATTGAGCTGGACAACTACTCAAACTCGAAACGTGACCGGAACGGCTTCCGAGCTAAGTCCGAAAAGAGGTCGATTTCACGGCTTTGTCGGCCGCCCACCTCTTGCGTCATGTACACCGGATAGGCAGCCTTGTTTCGAAACATGGTCGTTTGGGTTTTATCGGTCGATATAATGACGGGAACAATAGTAGCACCAGGCTTACGCCTTTCCAAGGTTTTCTGGTCACCTTGTGAGTTCAACTCAAGTGCGTCTACAGGGGGAAAGTGCAAGTGTGCAAGTTGAGTTGCTGAAATATCTGACACTCTACTGATGCTATTATTACATGCTGTTCCTATAGCTTTGATGGTACAGTGGTTGTGTCCATTGTACTTGCTCTTCTCGATGTTGGTTCGAATCCTGGTAATGTGTCTTTTTTCATCCAATTTCCCTTGCGTCCGGATTAATTAATTACAGCCCTTTGGGAAACTTAGGGCGCGGCTGATTTTTTTTTGCTTTTTGGGCTTTTTGGTCAAAAGTTTTCCTTTTTGTTGCTGGGGCTCAATACTTATTGTATCTCTCTGAAAACTATAGGTACGGAATGCGAATGCGAATCCGGAGGGCATGATGTCGCCCGATTTTGTATATCCCACGTATATTGAATATAATTCAACATTGGGGATTCATACAGAAATCGCCGGCTGTGCGATGAAATGAGTCCCTGGATGCCTCCTTTACGCTCAGGGAGGACACAGGACCATTCCCGAGGGCATCTCGAAGCCAGAATCAGTTTCTGATCCCTCCAGTGATTCAAAAAAAGTGATCAAATCCATCACATATTCGAAGCACATTGTGGGGGGGGTCAAGAACAAATTCTGGCTTCGAGGTTTCCCCAAGAACTGATTTCGGGCCGAGGTAAAGATGAGGAGCGCAAAGCGTTTGCATTCATCGGCTCGTACCGATTTGCATCGTGAGGCAGAAGACCCGGAGGCGGGATAAGTAGAGGGAACATCTAAAGGTGGCCAATTCCGATTCATGCGCGCTGTTGAGAACGGAGGACGTTGAGGAAGGTGTACAGCAATAACAGGAATATATGAGCTCGCTGCATTCTATCTATATGCATCTGCGTCGTAGGGTAAAGGTATTAGGATGGCAGGAACCTCGAGCGGGGTCCATTCAAGTTTGCGGTTCTTAGGCACTCGAGAAGGGCTCGTGGGAGGTCGAGAGTGACCCGAGGCGATTCTGGATACTGTACGAGGTAAACTGAGGGCGAGAAAAAATGTGGAAGACGCGTCGCTGGGTTACGATGGCGGTGCGGAGTATCGAAGAGCTCATTACCAAGAGCCTCTTCGTCGTCAGAAAGTAGACGCATAATCGTTGAGTTGATTAGAAATTCCCTTTCGGACCGTAGCTGCCGCGGTGTGGAGGCGTTATCTTCTTCATCGTGATACGTCGTATATGTGTTCCTTCGTTGGGGGGGCCTCGACTCCCTGCCACGGCAAGACTCCGCCATATAGGCGAGCGACTCCAGGTCGTCGCGTCGGGATTGCCTCAATTCCGAGATGAGAGTTGATAGGTTTAGCGGGGCGGTCTCGATCACTCATTGGATCGCGGAACCTCTTCGAGACGGAAAAAGTTGTGAAACCTTGAAAGGAAAAAAGGTACCCCACCCCGTACATACCGACGATCGTCAAGTGTCGGAAAAATCCTGTACCATGACGGGCAAAATCAGGCTGTGCGCGCACCGAAGCAAGAATGGTCCAGGAGGAAGGCAGCAAATGGAACCTCTGTGAGTAGCTGACTCGGAGGACAGCAGTGTAAACATGAGCATTCAAGGACTCGTTGCGATGGGGCTCGATCTAGAGAATTCTCAGCCAATAAATTGTCACTCCGAGCATCTTCAACACCAATAATGGTGATATTGAGCCAGTCCAATGCCAGGAGAGGAGCGAGACAAGCTTAAGATGGGCATTTTCTGAATTCATCCGATTAATCCATTTTACCTAGCATCCGGTGAGATAATATTGAGCGAACAGCACCAGCATCCGCCGTGAATCAAGAAGTGGCCGGTAATTGCCGAGTGGGTGCGAGAGTTATTCAAACCATCGGTTCTAGGAGCCAAGCCTACCCCGTTCAAGGCGAATGTCGCGATACCTATTCACAACTAGGGAAAAAAGGACAAGGGAGCAGATCTCGCGTCATGGCTTCCTTTCAGTAACAGAGATTTTTCGCACAATAGAAAGAGGTCATTGAGGAAAGAAGCATACATAGCTATATTCCGCATGAGGGTCCGGGTACGCGCGAAATTATGGGTTCGGAAAATAAATCAGTTCGAAAGACACCTATCTCCGTACTAATCCACAGAACACTGAGAGTACATCTTCCTCCTCTTCAAGTCATGAGAAACAGGGAAAATCCTGGAGATCCTCGGAGAGGCTGCGCGCGAGGAGGGAACCGAGATTCTGAGTGTCTAAAGCGTCTTTGAGGGGCTGGAATACTGAGACATAAAGAAGACTTGCAGAACAAGAAAATCTGGAGAGCAGTAGGGTCTGTCACAGTAGCGGATTTCGCTGGATTTCGACGTTGATTTCGAGTTGATTTCGCGCTGGATTTCGACACCAATTTTGCGTGACTTGATGTGACCACTGACAGCGCTGACACTTCGGATCTCTCGGATTTCAGATCTTCACCCGGCATCCTTGGCTCGGTGCCCGCCCACCTCCCCCGACCGCTTCCGCCACCGATCCCGCCGTTATAATTTGCAAACACCAAAAGCATTCCACACGAACCAATTACACAAGTTATGAACTCTGTTATGTCCTGGCCATATTCATACAGAGTGCGCCACATGGTAGAGGCCCAAAAGGCAGATAAGAAAGCTCATCGGGGTGGCCGATGGGCGGGACGCGACGGGCGCGAGCTGACATGATGATGGATGATTGAAACACTGATGGCTTTGATGAAAACGTTGGTTTTCGGCGTTCTCCGTGTCACACAACAGCATCAACGTCGAAATCAACGTCGAAATCCAGCGAAATCCGCTACTGTGATAGACCCTAGTGGCGACCAAGTTCATTTCAGCGCCGAAGCCGTTTCGGGGGAGAAAGACAGCAATTTCAGAACAAACGAGGTTCTTGCGGAGTCCAGGAGGAATGTACCCGATACGGTCAAACGAGATGCAAACCGATCGTTGGTGGAGAGCTGCCAAGGTACTGGCCACAACTTCATCCCTCCCTTTCCACAGATGCCTCTGAAAATCGGTGGTTTTGGCCGCCTACGTGGGTGGCCCTACCACCACCACAAACCGTCCGACCTTGTGGCTCAAAACGACCTTCTTCCCGTCGACTACGACCTTTAGGGACCCCTTAGATCAATTCCCCATACCAATATACGTCTACCATCCAAATCCTGGTCGAAGCGCCGCATTATTGAAGCCACGGTGAATTATTCCTCAACCACCCCCCAAAATCTTAAAATCTCGCCTTCCTACCGTTGTAGCGCCGAGAAAAAATAGCGCCGAGGTTCCTGTCTTCTGGAAGGCGAACTATGTTAAATCCGCCCCGTTTTAGGTCCTCGCGCCTAAATTCCGTCCCTGAATGCACGGGACGGTAAATATTTTGCCCCAGATGTGTCGGGAGGCGGTCCATTTACCCTATTATTTGCCTCTCCGTTACGTGGTACAAAACTTGTGGCTGCGTCTTGTGCATAGCCACCCATTTTGTACTACAGAACGGAGTCGCCTTTTTCAAGAAGCAGATTGACCTTGTACGCTGCATAGAGAGCGTTGACAATTCAAAAACAGTATTGCCATTTCTATGTACTTTGTGTACCACTGAGCACGTCTGTCTAGGCAGCGACAATACGTCAATCCGGAGTTCCCAAGGGACTAATCAGTTGGTGGGTACTTTGTCGGGGCCAACTGATCGTGAGAAGGCCATCAGAGAGACCCGCCCTGATGCTTTCAGCCTTCCTAGTTCATTAACGTCGATAACTTGTGCAGGACTGGCTTCATTCACTTACCGCTGTGCCCACAGGCAAACGGATGGCCCGATAAAATTTGCCATAGTGGAATTCCTCAACTGCGACACCGGTGCGACGGATGGACAATCCTCGTGGGTGAGAGCATTTGATGTCTGCGGTGCTGGTAAAGAGGGATGTGGACCACGGCGATGTCGAGGTACGCGATGTCCCTGAATTACAAGTATCGTTCCTTGTACAAATATGTAAATGTCGGAAGAATTGACACCTGGAACTTCGAAAGTTGCTTCGATGTTAGGATGGTCGGGATCATCAAAAATTTCCGCCCTAATGCTTTTATTAGATTGTCAACTTCCTTCAATAAATTGAATATCTTTACCGCAACTTATAAACTGGGGTTGAAGTGGTTCTGGACGAATTGGGGTCGCGCGTCGGAGTCCCGTAAGCGGGGGAATCAAAAGAGCGCCCTGACATTGTGTCCTTTCCCTGATCAGACCTCAAAGTTAAGCCTTATATGTATCTTCGGGCCGGACCCATACTCCGGACAGAGTGAAGTGTTCGGCCTTTTGTGCTTTTCGGTCCGACGGGAAATATAAATATTTGACTCCCGGGGTCTCGCATCCGGACAACATTCCAGGGATAAGACATGGTGGACGGGCAGTGCGAGCCGGACACAGCTGCAGGCTCGGGGCCATATATTTTATTCAATGTGTTACTTTCATCGGTTTGTTACTTCTTTTTCGTTTGTGACTTGTAGCTAAGCGAAATATAATATATGAGCGGACACACGAGTGGGAATTTCAGAAAGCATGGACGTTCCTGATGCTCAACATCACAAGCGAACTCAGAGAAAGCGAGAGGACTGATCTGCGAGAGCCCAACAAGTGCGAAGATATATCACGACGCACATGATGTCATATGTTTCCCATGATGAATCCCACAGACAGTTAACTTGCGTGGGGCACGGGAGATCCCTCTGAGCAGGTACAAACACAATTACAGCCGTCACGGCTAAGAGAACCATGCCGCGACTTCCGTTTGACTGCTTCGGTGTAATCCATACTTCCTATTTCATTTTCCTCTAAACTTAATTCTAAATCTAAAGTATCAACAGGCTTATTGACTGCCCTGATACCTATAGTTTTGGCACTCACTTCAAGACCATTTATTCCTTATTTTTTATATTGCATTTCATTGTCGGCGAAAGGCGGGCCAATACTCAAAGTTCATGGAGATTTATTTGGACTTTCCCAAATCGGATATATAAGATTGAGTTTCCGGCCAATTTATGTGTATTACAACTTTAAAAAGTGTAACTAACTTAAATGCCTGTTAAATTGAGGAACCGGCGGTGTGAGTGATTACTCACACCGTCAAGCTAAAGGCCAGTTTGGTATTCAGACGGAATAATAACTTTTTGGCGGCGAAAGAGCGCTAAACAGATTGATCAGATGTTCCTCGACACCCTTGGCAAAAGAAAATGATTCTGGAAACTAAAATATAGGCCGAAAAAAACTTGTCGACCATATCCGATTTTCTAATCCCGATTTCCCCCTTGTCCGTCACCTCGAAAACCGCCGGCGCCTCCAAGTCCTCCACTTCGATAGACACCGGCGGCGGGACGGGCAGCTCGTCCTCGTCGTCCTCCTTGTCGGGGAGTGGCGTGGGGTACCTCGCTATATAAACGGCAGGCGCGCTCCTGCTCCTCCCATAGATGGTCGGATTTACTGTACCATTTCGTTCAATTCTTATGTCATGCGTCACAGGACCCAAATATAAGAAAATTTTCTTACCTGTCACAGGTCACCAAGGGGCATATTAGAATGTGCCAAAGAGGTCACAAAATAGCTGAAAAATGCTCAAAAAAGCCCATTTTTGCTCCGCGGCGCGGCTGTGATATGTGGTGGTCGATGGCGCCAAGGGGTTCACACCAAATGCCACTTTTGACGTGAGTGGAACTAAAGCGCAAGTATGTGTAATCTGGATCCTGCTCGAGCTCAGAATCAGACTCCAATGCCCCTATATCACTCTCACATAGTGAAAATCGATCGTATCTCCCTAAAAAGGCAAGTCATTTGATTTCGCCGTTTGCATTTTCAAACACGTGACTGGAATCTGGTGTTACTGAGTGGGACTGTGCCGTGCAATCCTTCCTTCCTTCATCCCTTCCAACAACAGCTAATGAAAGCTGTAGGGCTATCGCTGGCGCATGGCAATACTCGTCGGGCCTTTAGCCTACACAAAGTCGGTTATTTTTTCGAGGATAAGGAGGAACCACTTCACACATCAAAGACACGTGAGGCGCAAATGATAGTAGAATAGGCTACTCTTCTGACCTCCACCATCATTCTATTCTGATACGGCTCAAGATCTTTCGCTGCTATTTGGAATTTTCAGATTAAGATTATCCTCTTTCCTGTTTTTTTTGTTGACATTGGGTGCGTTTTCTATGCTTTGTCTTGACTGTGGCTCATTAACTTCTCAATAGGCATTGGATACTTTAATGTGTTTTCCGCCGTGGTGGATGTCTCTGAATCTGTGAATATTGACGTACCCTCATCCTCACGTTTTTTCGCCCCGGCCTTATTTGATCTATCCATTGAGCGCCACTTTTCACAAACTTTCACTTTAATGGGGCTTACAGGTTCTTTTGACATTCTTCCTCATCAGCGACTACTGAACATCTTTAGTGGGACGCATCTGGGTTCTCGCGTGCTCAGCTCGGCGAGTCTTCGGAGCTCAGATGGTCAGCACATATCACACCGTATGCCCCATAATGTACGCATCAGCGGAGTTTCCTACCCTGTTGCTGAACCAGGGGATTTTGGCCTGGAATCTGGCGCCCTATACCTGGATCTGATCACAGATCAGGTTATTTCCCCCCGGAAGTCGGGATGCCCACTTTGAAAAAAGTACCTTCCACGCGGATGGTGCAGTCTCCCGATGCGTAGTAAAATTCCGCATCCCGCACCGGTGGAGGCGCAGAGGACTCAGAGCATGACCTAGCCCACTTCTGCAGACGAGGCGAAAGGGAATCCAAATCAGTTGAATCCATGACAAATGCCAGTCGGGTAGAAAGCAAGGTGTTGTCTGTAAACATGTCCAAACTAAGGGCAGTGCTTGCGCTGTTTGGTTCGGCGGCCCACATTATTGAATCTTCCCTGTAGAATTAAAAACTAGATGTATGGTCCCTCTGATTGGCCCCAAAGTACCACTCCGGGCAATCAAATTGGTCAAACAATCGGAAATCCGGTTACACGCGACTCCCTCTCCGCGCGCCGAAGAACATGGCTCCGGAAATGCACTGGGATTTAAACGTCCTCGAGGACGACTCTGACGGGTCATGCGTTTCAAAATGTATTACATTGCCTGGGCTATGGAAACGGAAATACTACCTCCGGGAAAATCTGAGTAGAGGGCTATCGATTCTCCCTCCGAGCACCTAAGAAAATGGCCCCGGGAACGCGCTGGAATTTAAACGCTGATCCTAGGTCATGCGTTTCAAAATAAAAGCCATTGCAATTGAGGAAAGTGATCCCAGGTCATCCGTTTCAAATGTATTCCATTGCAATAGAGGACGGAGGGGGAATCGATAGCCCTGGCCACTGCGAACATTTCCCTCTACTCAGATTTCCCCCAGAGATGGTATTGCCTTTTACATGGCTCAGGTATGTAATGTAACACATCTTGGAACACATGACCCATTGGACAATTATTCTTTGTATGTCCAATTTCACGGCAATAAAACAACGGTTCTCGCCGCGGAACTGATCGCGCTCCTCCGGAGTCAATCGTGACTCCTTAGTAGTCCTCAGACGGAGAAATTTAGCCGAGGACTGCGATGCAGATTTCGCAGAAGTTACAGGTTGAGCACCCAAAATATTATTGCACCTACTGACCTGGGGTCAGCTGATCGGTGACCTGATATTATTTTGCGGAGTACTAGCGTTCAGATGATGGGCAGGATAATATTTTGAGCCAAGTCCACTTGGTTTGGGCCCATTGATAGTTTGAGAGCCTGGAATATCATTCCATCTATCGACCTGGGGTCAGCTGAAGGGTGGCAGCAATTTTATTTCGCGAGAGGGCCAGTATTTGGCTGATGTGTGGGCTAATATTTTGGGCCCAACCCCATTGGGTTTGACCCATTGATATTCTGAGGGTCTGGAATATTATTGCGCGTCCAGCGTCCTCTCCGCGCGCCCCGTCCCGCCCCGTGTCCACACCACTCTCGCGCCCTCCTCCCGTGCGCGGCCACGCCCGTCTCGTGCGGCCGCCACCTGCGCCGGCTCCACACAGCCGTCTCCATCTCGGCGCGCGCGTCCCGTTCGGCGTCCAATGCGAGCGCGCCTACGAACTGTATTCCGCTCAAAAATCCGTACCCATTCCACAAGATGCCTGAGGATGCGCGGACATGTTGGAGAAAACCACGAAAAGCGTCTTGTTTGAGTGATGGACGGACACAAAACGTTTAATATATTCAGTCGCCGGTCAGCCGGATCAATGCTGTCAATTCCCACTTGCCGCCGCGTCCCACTGCATGGAGATCGCGCCCCACGTTCCTAAAACATTGGTGGCGGGAGAGAGCGTGTCGAAGGGATGCCTACAGTAATTTGAATCATTGAGCAGTCTGAGAACACTTGAGTAATCACTTCTTACCTTCCATCGAACGTTGCCTCTGAACCAGGCAAAGCCTTCAATTAATGCGTCGCAGATCTCCTTCAATGAGAGCCTTTTCCTGGGGCTACCATTGATCGCCATTTTGGCGAGGATGTGGCAAGGGAACGCCTGGTTTATTTCCTCCGGGAGGATCTTGTATCGCCCTGCGGACAAAAGTACTGTAAGCAAGGGGGCGGAATGAGAAGGTTTTCGCACCGAAGACTTAGGCCAGCACCGGCCACTAGTTGTATTCTTTTCTTCCGAAGCTCTTCTCTAAGCTCGGCCTCAAATTCCTCCATTGAGCGTGGGTCTCGTGATCTGTTCATCATCTCTTCATCACTACGTTCAAGGGTCGCCTAAACACAGTTTAGGTAGGTGAGTTTAGCTATGCGTAGACATGTTTAGACAGCCACACAGATCCCGTTTAGGCGACTACACACAGTGTTCGGGTAGGTGGGTGTAGCCGAAGCGTAGACAACTACACTGAGTCCGTATATGTCAGTGTAGGTGAGAGTAGGTACATCCATAGAGCTGCACAGACCTGAGTTTTTCTTACCAGCTCTACCGGTATTGGGATTGAGTTCAAACACTTCTTGTGAAGTTCATTCGGTGTTCAAACCTGTCCGGAGATCATTACGATGACTGTTGATGGATCAACGCCGATCCACAGCCAGTCAGACTCACTGATTGGCGATCCCGTCTGATTCCGGTACCAACCGCTCATCAAGATCACCGCAAAAGCTCAGTTCGCAGAATATTCAGCTGTTCGACTCTGCTGGACCGTTGGTTTCTTTCCTGCCCTTGTTTCTTCTTCCCTATCTCCAACGCACATTCTAGCTGAAATGTTGCCGAGATTAGTAAATATAATATCAAGATGTCAATCAGCTTTAAGCTTTCGGTGCTTGTTCGGCGCGATGGAGACGCTACGAGGCGACAGGGACAGCGCTCGGTGGGAGATTTGCCACTCGTCCTAACCGCCACTTGCTTTCTGCCCAACTCCTCGAGTCCACACAATGTACCACCGCGGCGGCAGCGGAGACCGCCCTCCTTTTTTGCGTCCTTATCGGTCTAACAATGAGACTTACATCGCTGCTCGGCGTACACCGAGTCCCAACGAGGAGAACGCACTTTACCAAGGCGGAGGCGATCGATATGGGGACTTAGGTCATGGCCTTCCTTCGGGGTACGTCCTGACACTGCGGTGAACTTGCTCTCCGAGTCGGCGCTCACAAGTCTAGGCTTCCAAGCTTCAGACACGAGCCGCAGTATCAATACCGCGGTAATATGGACAGCAACGTCGGCCGTGTCGCAAACCAGTGCGTATGAAATGCGCTTGAAAGACATTAGAGTGACAATTGGATGCTATCAGGACTACAGCCTTCAATTCCCGTATGCCGTCCTCAAACACAAATCCCCGGGCCAGCGCTCATGCCCCACAACGCGTGCCATCGAGCATACCCCCTCCGGACGTCGATTATCAAGGGCTTGTAGCCCAACTTGGGGCGATGGCCTTGAAGCAGGACGAAATGCAGGCTCAGTTGCATGCTCAAAACGAACTGCAGACTCAAAACGAATATCTGCGGCAGCGCATGCATGAACTGGAGCGTATAGTTGCGCAAGGGGGCTCTGCGACTCCCTCTTCATTCTCGGAGCGCCTCGACGGCGTCCCTGGGCGCGGAACGATGGCTCAGCGTGGCAAGACCCGAGTGCAGAGGGGCCGCGCGGTCAGCCGCATTTCCAACACACACCGCCCGAGGTCTCAGAGCCCTCCGATGGCGAAACGGCATCTGTGGCGGCGAACTCAGCCGCAGGATCGCAGGAAACATTCGACCTCACCACGCCCTCGAAATCTCTTCCCACCCGGGAGCTCCAGCGCGCCCGGGACGTTCTGCAGGTCTTCCATAACTCTGTCATGTTGTAGTTCGCCCGTGCTGATATCATGCTCCAGCGCGAGGTCTCTCGGGTCTGGCGCGAAGTTGTCGGCGTTCCCAGCACGGTTTGGCCCGATCTTACTATTCAACGTTTCAACGATGTAACCCACGAAGCCTATCTCAATCCGGTATTCGATGGATCAGTTACGCACCCTGACAATCAACGTCTCTTCACCGAAGTTGCTAAACAAGTATCTCACCAACTACAAGATGTACGTCTGCGATTAGCGAGCCCGGAGTCGTTCGCTAATATTTGAGTGGTAGGGCCCCAAAAACCTGGCCTCCAGGCTGTCCGTTCCTAACGTGAACGTTACTTGGACTGACAAAACACTGATTGAAATGTCGAAGACCACATTTCGATCGTGCAAGGTTCAATGGCGTCAGCAGGTCGATAGTGAGGTCGCGAAGAGGGTTGCAGGGCATAACAGCGTCGGTCGAAGGCGGGAGCGCCGCTTTACGGTATTCATTTGGTTTAAATTCAATTGGATGGCTGACCGGACGATCGTGTAGAAAGCAGTCCAACGTGATAAGGCTATTCCGATTGTCGCCGATAATACGGGATTGACCCCAAAATCGCTAAAGACGCCCTGCTTCATGAACAGCACATGTCAGACGAGTACTCGGGGCCAGAAGACCGTGACGAGACAAGCCAGGCTGTGTGGAGGACCAAGATGGCGTACGAGGCCGGTTACGACAAGGTTCCCGAGTCAGTGCTTGCCAAGACCGATTTCGTTGAGGTTGCGGAGACTCCTTGGCGCTCTGAAAAGGTGAGTCTTGCATTCCTTTGCGTGGTTCCATCGACTTTGACGACAATCACATCAAGATGTCGAAACTCCGGCATGAATTGTCAGTTACGGCGTTCGACCTCCTCAGCCCCGAACATAAGAAGAAATTTCGCCTCGTTTGCGTCCGCGATACTGGCCGGGCTCCGTCGGACATCCCGGCCGTCGCGCCATACAATTTCGGAATCAATGCAACCTGGCTTGCATTGAATCGGAACAACCCACAGTACGGTGGTCTACTTAAAGACTGGGGCACTCATGCAGACCCGGAGGGCTTTGGAGGCAGCGAGGCGGGCGAAAATGAGACGGAGCAGGTTCAAATCAATGCGGATATCAATGACGACGAACAGGAGTAAACCATAGTACTTATTACACAAAAACTTCTATAGAGAACAATCTTAGTCAACTGTCACGTCTTCGAGCCCATTTATGAAGTGCGAAGTTGGATACTGGCAATGAGTTATGATATATAGTCACCAAGATATTTACAACTCACTCGATCCATAGTAGTGGTGATCCACATCTTCGGTTCCGTATGTCCAAGTGTACCGCGAGCAATCTGACATTGTACAGCTTCCAGAGGTATAATCTCTGGCCGAGAACCATCCTCCTCGGGGTCTTCAAACTGATCGTACAGCCAAGTATTAACATCAAGTTCTGGGCTGACCGAAAGAAAACATTTCAGCAGGGAATAGGTTACGAAATGGATCTGCGCACAATTCATTCCACACAAACCCCTCGCTGCCACCGTCAAGAGGAGAGTCTGGCGACTCTTTCATCCAGGCGACCATTATCAATGGTATTTGTCCCGAGTTCTGAATCCCCGGCTGTTCGTGCGCCAACACAGCCCTCACTTTCCCGACGTATGCCGAGCCTGCGAATCTCGCCTGGATAAGCGACGAGCCGGCTGAGTTTCGGCGGTTCCGGAGGTCGGCGAAATCCGGCGACCATCAAGAACAGCGTAGTCGTACAGATCAACATACGGCATGAATGCGGGTCTGCCTGGGTCACCTTCACGGACATTATATCGAACCTGTGGGCGAGCACGGTCCCGATTGTAGTAATTGCAGAGGGCGCTTCATTATCTTCATCTCGTGTGATTCATCCACCTGTTTCATTTTTGCTGCGAGCTTGCCGAATCTGGCACGAGTACGGGTGAGCTCTGAAAAACCTGCTGTTAGCTACCATGCCACTTGATCAGTGCATAAAGCCTGACCGTTGTGGGATGCATCTTGAATTGTGCCAATGGCCTCAATATTTGTGTTTTGTCCCACCAGCCGTTCAATAAATTCTGATTCCGCTGTAGTTGATGTCCCAGCACTGGTAAGCAACCGACGGAGCTGTAAAATGCAAGGAGTCAGATGGAGAGTGCCTACCCTGGCCAGTTACGTACTGCCGAATCAACTGCTGATTTGCGATGAAACTCCCGCATCATAGATACTTCGAGTTCGCCTCCTGTCCAGTTGTTGCTGTTAATATTTTTGAGGATTTTGTTTAGGCGTTCCGTCAAGAAGGCCCAAAAATTGTAGACAGGACCATAATCCAGAAGTTGATCAGGAACGTGAACTGCCCAATGATGATTGGGCATGATGCTCTCTGCACCATAGATCTGACCGAATTTAAGACAGAATACAGAAAGCTTGAAGCTATACACACCTCCAAGAAATTGAGCAAATAGTCCCGCAACAGTGTTTTGACATAGTCCAGTCGGTCAATCCGAAACGTCCGACCAACAATGATCTTCAAGGCCGTGGCAAAACGAAGGAAATTGTAATCCTTCAACCATTCTCGGGTACGGCTGCTCATCCCCTTTGGATTCTCCAGTTTCTTTCCATCGCCTCATTGCTGCTTGATGATCGGAGTCTGACTCGTGGAGGAACCGCTCCCAGACGATCGGTATCTTTGAATATCCGAGTCCGGCATCAGTTTATCCCAAATATACTATGAACTCACAATGATCGCCCAAGGACCAGTGACGGCAAATTTATATTCATCAGCTGTGAGAGATCCTCCAGCAGGTTCTCCCACTCGCAACGGAAGCCGTCCCGCCCACAAGGGGGCCTCGAACTGGAAGAGTTCTCGGATCAAAATTCAACAATTGCAAGACTTGGATTTACATTCTCCAAAAATTATGAATAAAATCGAGCTCGCGTGCGTATCGCTCAGTGTTTGCACGTAGAGTGTTTGTCTTGATCCACTGGGTGTACCATTGTGTTTTAGCAACCCCTGAAAAAAATTGATTAACTTCACTGAGTTAATGCCTAACCCCTTACCGAGTAAGAGATTATGCATCGGATCGACCACCGTGTACTTGACGAGGTCAAAGTATTTCAGCCGGGCAAATTCTGTCCATCGGACCCCGTGTTTTTTGAAAAATTCGTCTTTGGCTTGCAGAGTAGGAAGAGCAGCATACTCGTAGCACTTCCGGCGATGTTCTTCGCCAGTTCGGAGACGGTACTCTGTGGAATATTATGTTACCTATTCACTATGAAATGCATTTCACCTGCCATTACGAAGTGACTTTTTCGATGATAGGCCATCTCGTGTGACATAACACTTGGTGCAAGGGGAAATATTGTGACTCTTGTCGGCGAACCCACAAAGTTTGCACATGGCCGGATGATCCGCAATGATTCCAACAAGTGCGACACGCACTTTGATACCTGAACATGCTGTTAACTATATAAACTCGGCCTCAGTGATGGAAGAAAAATACCATGCGGGTGTCCTTGGACAAAAATTGTAATGCCCTCTTCGTGGAGAAGGATCAGATCGTCTACAATGACTTTGAGATAGTGTTGCAACTGTTCTGCCGTAGGTTCAGTGGGTCCAGGTGGCATCCCCGACAGTATAAGATTGTCGGCCATATACCTGTGCCACATCAGAATGTGGCGGAATGAATGCAGCTATGAAAATCATACCGTTCGGATTCCAACAAGTTCTGGATACAAAAAGACATGACACCCGAAGAGTGGGAGGGTCCATAACTACTGGTTTTACGGCCAAACCTGTAAAAATCTATCAAAATGCAACCCAATATCAAGGCGGAACATACCAGTCAAGCCCGAATGTGGTGCCTATGCGTATCTCATTCTCGCTACTCTCACCATAGAAAAAGCTTTGTCCATCAGAACCCTTGATTGTGCTCCAGACATGACCATCCTGAATAGTTCGAGATTCTCCCGGAGTATGGGGGCGTCTCTTCCATAGGTTGACAGCAGGAACCATGCCAGGTCATTGAAAGAAATCTCGGAGGCCATCAGACAGCAACTGGATAGGGGCTACCAGGTGTGGTTTTCGATCTGCAGGGGTCGAACCGCCAGTAGTAGTAGAGACCACCGACTCGAAGAGTTGGCGACGGGCTGGCTGGAACAAAGCAATTTGACACTCTGGACACAGAGTATCAAAGGGCAAATTGCGATCAAATAGTTGGTGGCACTGATAGCATGCTAAGTACAGAGTGAACCTGTCGTCCTTCAGGCCCAGACGAGCGAAAACGGTTGGTAACGTAACCGGCATTTTTTCTGATCCAATGAGGTGGAGTGCTGTGAAGATGTGGTTGAGGCCTGCCAGAATGAGACCGCAGGCACGGAAAGACACTCGGTATTGGGTGTGCAGCAATGCAACAAGAAGCAGCACACATCGGACATGCCACCTCTCATGCAGCTGTTGCTGTGTTGTATCCAACACCTCCGGAGTTTGTCGTCCAGGGTCGATTGGTTCTACTCCGGGGTCATCGGGGTCATGGTGAGCCCCAACAACGTCCTCAACCAGAGGTATATTCGATGCTCTGTGGATGCCAGTCAGAAAGCAGGTGATCTGACACAAGTTTCCATACTGTGCAGGGTGACTCGGATTCGCATGATATTCGACTGCGGGTTCGACAGATGACCTGATCATTGTCAGAAAACAAAGCGGAACATCAGCTTTCAAGGTACATACGGTGCATCACTTGATCCAAACCCGAGGATGGATGTAGTTCTCACAGAGGAGTGACCACGACCCGAATGAGCAGCTGGGAGTCCTGGGTATGATGCATGTCCCCTGCGTCCGGAATATGTGGGCAAATTTTGTGAGTGTCGGGAGGAGTATCCTCGACTTCTGGAGTTGGACTGTCCTCTTGGTATCATCTCAGTAGGGGAGGCGACTTCAAGTTGTTGCGAACAGGGGGAGGGGGTAAGATAGAAAGATGAATGGGAATGTTAGCTGCAAAGGACGACAGGTATTTAACAGCAGCACAATTTCACCGAGATCAGCCTACTAACATGATATTTTTGCTGCAGCCAATGACGCCTAAACATCGTAAGAAACTCGAGGAATATAAACCACCAATCGGATTTGGCATATTTCTTCCTCAGCCAGTGATGCCTGAATCCCGGGGTAATACCAAATAAACCACCAGTCAGGCTCATTTTTCCACACCTAGATCCTGTATGACCTCCGGGGTAATAGAGAGTTTGCGGTGCAGCCATCAGAGCCACCATGTGGCTGATTTGCGTTGCGTAACTTGATGGCTGATGGCTGCCAAATTATTTCTCTTTCTCCAAATCTTGAGCCACTCGATGGAGTCTGAGATACTCCGAGCTGCGCTTTCATTTAACACCCTTCTTGCGGACCTTCTGGAAGCCCTAGATGAAAAATGGATCGCGAATCAAGGACGCTTCCGGCCCGGCGGTCGGATTGACTTGAATACGTTGGGTGACATGGTCTGGCTGGAGCAATTCCGGTGATTCCTACGGCTGCGGCTTTTGTATTTGGGAGGATACTGAGTATTTTCATCCAGATTCACACGGGACGAGGTGCATCAGCTTGTTGTTATCCTTGATCTCCCCGAGACGATCCACTGCGACCAAAGCGGTGTCAAAGAGGATCGTGAGACTGCCCTGTGCATGTTACTCTGCCGTTTGGCACATATCTCCTGTTTAGTCGATGTTGAGATGCAGTTCGGATGGGAGAGATCGCGATTTTCCCGAATCACTCGGCTCACCGCGATGCTTTTGTGGGACAGATGGAAGCATTTGTTGCGCTTCGATCCGCACCGTCTGACCCCCGAGAAGCTTATGGAGTTCGCGACTGTTCTCCACCTGAATGGCACACCTCTCGAACTGATTGCTGCCATCATTGACGGGACTCTCCGTGAAAATGCACGGCCCGTAAGAAATCAGCGCATCCTATACAACGGGTGGAAACGAATGCACTGCTTGAAGTACCATGCAGTCATTACTCCCGATGGAATCGTGATCCATATCTACGGGCCGGTCGAAGGTCGGCGGCACGATGAAACAGTCTTCCAGCAAAGCGGGATCGCCGCAGTCCTCAACAAACATTTTTGGACCCCTGACGGGCGAGCCCTTTTCATTTACGGCGATCCAGCATATACCGTTTCAGCTCACGTCCTTTGTCCTTACAAAGGGGCCGCAGTCACGGCTGAACAGGCGATCTTCAACTCTGCAATGAGCCATTGCCGAGAGCCCGTCGAGTGGTGTTTCAAAGAAGTCACTCAACAATTCCCATTCCTCGACTTCGCACGCAATCAAAAGGTTCTACTTTCTCCGTGTGGATTATACTACCTAATCTCCATACTGCTCGGAAACGCGGACACGATCCTTCATCATCCCCAGATACCACAGTACTTTGATTGCAAGCCACCGACATTGGCTGAATACTTTACGGGCGGACCTATTGACGATGCAGAGTTAGATACTTGGTGCCTTGATTCCCCTTGGGTAGAGATGGACGTACCGAACGAAGATGTAGATTGCGACGATGATTTGTGATCTAGGCGGTGCTATAAACGAAATGACTTGTAACAAATGGAAAGAAATCGTACCAATTCTTGTTGTTCGTGAGTGCTAGGAGCAAGCTTGCGTGACGCTCAGACTCGGCTGCACGTCGTTCGGCATCCTCGCGGCGGCGTTCGGATTCTTCGTATCGGCGGCGATTGTCTTCAGCCACCTGCTTGGCCTGCGCGTCGACAAGTGCAGTCACACCAGCTGTAAGCTTTTCGAATCCAGCGAGCATGTTCTGTTGGGTGTCGAGCGAGCGCTGTTGGAGTTGTTGAAGCTCTCGATGACGTCGTTCATCGAGTTCTCGGGCTTTCTCAAGCTGTTTCGAATCCATGACGTTGCGTTGTTGGACTATTTCAAGCAGTTGGTTACGCGCACGCTTCCGCTTGGGTTTGACCTCGTCGTCCGAGTTTTCTTTGTCCGAATCCTCGGCACGCGTTCGTCTGCATGGGTGTTAGTTACGAGATGTTTGAGCATTCATTAACGTACTTGTGCTTCCTCTGCCCCTGCTTCTCGCGCAGAGAAGCTCCCTCAAGCTGGGCGACGTCGGTGAGGGCTTCGCGACGAACCAACCCTTTCATCGCCGCATCGCGTAGCTCAGAGGCAGCCTTCACCTCGACGCTGTCCTTCTTCCGCGAAGCCGCGGATCGGACATCCTTCTCAAGTTCGTGAGCGTGGACAAGATCGGCAATCTGGCTCATGAGCTACAGTAGAAGACGCGTAAGAAGTCGATTTTGTTAGGAATACGAGGCACTCACTTCGATATGCTGGTCAACTTCTTCATCGGTGCCGGTTTTCTGGAGGGATCGCGTCTGGTCCGCCTAGGTATAGTCAGCGCTGTACCCGTATCTGAGTTGAGAGAACTTACCTTATGCGCCTTCAGAAGTTTCTGGAAGCGCGCGCGGCATGCCGCACCCGTGCGGTTGATTTGTGTGCCGTTAGTGGTGCTGTCCTTCAGCAGCTCCACAGCGAAGTCATCCCACGCATTTTTCGTGGCGTCACCGCGGGGAGCATTGAAAGGGCGAAGCCTTTCGGCAGTCTGGATGAGGGAGCGGTCATGCCAGGGCAGCCAGGGTGGGCTACAGGCATTCTGGGACTGGGTGGTGTTCACAGGCAGTATAACCACGTCCTCTGTACCCGACTCAGACTCCGAATTTTTGTCGTGCTGATCCGGCGGCGATGGGGAGGGAGAAGGAACGTAAGGGCTGCTCTCCTTCTCGAGCACATCGGGAGGTCCTTCATTCGCTTGCTCGGGACTGCCCAAAGGGCTGCGCGACTCGCGCAAAAAATCTTGGGAGTTGATGTCCCAGTCAGGACTCGGAGGTCGGTGGACCTGCTGTTTCTTGGCCTTGGCGCCCGGTTTGGCATTAATGCGAGCTTTCGAACGTGTTTTCATTGTGTTTAGTACGAAGAGTTGTGTAGTAGGAGACGAAGAGCTGGTGTGGAGCGAGCCATCAGAGCCATCAGGTTGCGCAACGCAAAACAGCCACGTGGTGGCTCTGATGGCTGCACCGCAAACAGGCTAATACCGAATGAACCACTAGTCATTGCGGCAGCAAGTGACGCCTAAATGCTGTAGGAATCCCGGGATAATATAAAATCAACCAGTTAGATTATCAGCAAAACGGATGATATCCGGCTGCACTGTGGATGTATGGATTCTCAAAAGCCTCGTACTTCGGAAAAACCCTGGCTTGGTCTCTGTCCTATATATCCAAGTGAGCCGGCGGTAATGAAATCTGTGGTGGCAGATGATCAGGATCCATTCAACAAATCCTCGTGCCATCGACAGATGGAAACGGGGGTAAGTCAGATCAAAGAACAGCTTTTGCTGTGGCCCCTCCTGTTCTCGGTACTGTCTAATTCGCCATGTATGCGCGCGCCTTCATCGCTCGTTCAATTTGGCATCGTACTTCCGAAATTGATCGGCCCTCTCGGCCGAAGTTCACGTAACAGCCCGATAGTAAGTTCACGCTGCGTTTTTTTCAACGCCGCCAGCTACGATAACCCAAAGACACATCGGTGACGGTTCCAAAGGGAGTAAATACCATATTTTGATTCTGTGGAGGTGGCTACACAGACCTTCTATGACCTACACTGACCTACGCTGACCTACACTCACATAAGCTGACCTACACTGGCCTGCACAGAGCTAAATAGAGCCTGTCCAGCGACCTACACAGACCCATCTGTGAAGCTCTGCGTAGGTATCTGAGCTAAGCCTCTGTGCAGGAGGGGGCTGAACGCAGTGACTATTGGTGGGCTATACCTGGCGTCTTTATTGTCCGTACTCAACGTTTCCTTGCCCCGCCCAGGCTGAGGGCGGCCCAGCCACCACCTTTTCAACTCCCGGTCACCGGTGGAATTTGCGCCTGTTCTGCAGCCGAGTGCGCCCGGAAAAATGCAGAATATCGTGCCCGTCTTGACACAGCAGGTATCGTTGACTACCTTAAGCCTGTGGACACGCCTGACGACGTAGATTTTGCGTCTCACTCTCAATCTTCCCCTTTGAGCTGGTTGCCCTGGCTGTCTCCCATTCCCCCATCGTCTTCCCTCGCCCGATCCTCGCCGCGTTAAATGACCCTGCATTGTAACCCTCCGCCACTGCGTGAGGAAACAAACGTGCGATGAAGTTGACCGGCGATCATGGTTGACGGAATGCTCGCGCGCAAAGCCCCGGAGCGTTTTGGCATTCAATGTATGAGGTCATGTTCCCTCCTTCGCAGGGCCCTTGACCCGACTGAGAACACAGAACTGATGAATGGTTCCGTTTTTCTGCTTCATAGCCGTATCCCCAAAATGGACCTCCTTCCTTATTTGGCTTCGGAAACCGCCGAATCTTGACCTTCGGTTCTGGATGTGCGAAAAGAATCAGACCATAATAAAGTTTTTTCCCCACTTCCGAAAAAAAAAAAAAAAAAAGTATTTATGGTCTGACTACGGAGGCTAACCCTCCTCGCCATGAATCGCTTCTGCTGGTGCCCTTCCTCTAGTCCTCAAGGTGTGTTGCCCACTCCTCTATCCCTTTCCTTTTCCCTTACACCTAAGCGATTGGTGCAGCTATTGTGATGATATCGGATAGATTTGTGAACAACAGATTATCTAATCATTTTTTTTGCTTGATCATGGATTGAAGGATTGGCTGGCCGAAACACTTAATTCTTGCTGGAGGATATCATCCATTTCACGTCATGAAGCTGCACAGATTGTTTTTACATATATTCATGTTGTATTCATTGTGGTACAAAGGAAAGAAACACCTGTGGGCACAGCCACCTGATTGCATAATCAGGCAGCCGCCCAACAATCGGACCCTGATTGCTACAAGACTAGCCCCTCCCTCAAATTGAGTGTTGGTTGCTCAGTTTCTGAGGTGTTGCACTAGGAGATACCAGGTTTAAATCTCATTGACATGCCAGAGAATACAAGTGAGATTCTCGATGTCATCGATCGATCATCTAAGCCATCCACAGTGACCTCTCATGGGATCGAAAGTGAGCTCCAGAAGATGTATGAAGACTCCACGAAGACCGAGTTTGCTATGGATGCTCTGGAGCTTTGGGTGATGCACGAGAGGATTCTACTGCGCTGTCAAAGCAATGAGAACAGGGCTCAGTGGCTGAACATACTCAGGGATATTCTTTTACAGTCTTACGAGGGATCTGGGACTGTGGATGGCCTAAACCAGGCACTCTGTGCATATAATGATGCAGTGCGGGATGACCCAGGGTGTGTTATCTACCTTGAAGACCCTACATCATCCTTGCTATATCGCTTTGAGCAGCTTGGTAGCTTGCTGGATATCAACAAAGCAATTGTGATACTAGAAGGCCCGGTTGCTCTCACTCCGGATAGCTAACTGGAGAAGACTTCACTGCTGATTAGACTTGGGAATTCACTCCTCAGGCGCTTTGAATGACTTGATGATCTTGATGATCTCAACCAGTCGCCTCGTCAATTAAACTTAAGTAAACAACATTTTAAACCCGATTATTGAGTCCCATCGCGAGACACTAAATCAGCACACGGCGATGCTTTCTGGGAGAGTCTGCGCAATCAACCACAGCCATAAGGTTAGCCCTTATTTTTTGTGTACTGGGACAACAATTTCCCACGCTAATCAGTTCAATTTTATTGAAAAATTGGTCATTCCAAGGGGGTCAAATTGCCTAAAATCGCGCCCATTGCCAAAGCCTTCCGAGCCAAAAATGGTCGGATTTAATTGTGCGATTGATTCGTTCAGCGCTTGGAATGGCCGGGTTGCCCGGAAAGTGCGTGCTTGTGCAACGTGGAGTCCCACGTCACGCAAGGTTGACAGCGACTCCGAAGCAGAACTGCAAACTCCTTTCGGTATAAAGTGTTGCCGATACGGTCAATTTGAGACGAGCGCACACCGATCTCTTTACAAAAGGGGCAATCGTCTAACCACCATGATCGAGATCGGCTGTCCGCCCACACTCATCTCCGTCCCCCCCGCTTCTCCATTTCCCACGCCCGCTTCCACGCCACCACGCAAGCCCGCTCCCTCTCGCGCGTCCGCTTGCAATGCCCCACGCCGCTCTCACGTCCCCTTCCTTCTCCTGCGGCCGCCTTTTTTATAGCTCTTCTCCTCTCGATCTCCACGTCGAGGTAATCCTCATGCGCATCGCCCAGCTATGCGCGACATTCCCACTCACGCTCCGCCGTTCCGATCGCCTTGTCCATCCTCGTTCATAATGACTTCTGGCAATGCCTTCGAAAGGCGTAAGATACGGCGCATCTATCATGCGTGGTCCCAGGCTGTCGACGCATGTACACCGCCAAAGTGCCCTCAGGTTGCCTGAAGCTGGCATGGTCAGGCGGTAACCAGATAAACCGAAACCTGGCTCCAGGTGGATGGTGTCTGGGTGCCAGCTGTGCATGTCGGCTGTCCTTACAGGTGTTCACCACGTGTCCCGCCACAGAGTAACTACATGACTGTGTAATCTGGGTACATACAGCGACTCGTATTTAATTCAAATATAACTGGTGCACCGCTGTGTTAATTTGAACAATCATCTGAGTCCGGGCCGTACATACTATCCTCTTCTGAATCATCTTCCGAGTCAGCAAACAGAATTTCCTCCTCTTCGTCGCTCTCCACCGTCGCTGCTGCCTTCACCTTTGCAGTTGGTTTGACCTTTCGCCTGGACCAGTTGGCGACCATCGATGCAGCTGGTGCAGCTCTGGGTCCACTCTTCTTCCCTTGGTCACACCTCTCCGCTTCTTTCGTGGCCGTGGTTCCTCTACTTCTGCATCGGCATCATCGTCTGCACGGGCCCGTTTCTTAGCGGCAGCAGCGGCTTTTCGTTTGGTTTGGGTATCCCGAAGTTCTTCCGCGAGCTGATGATGTTTGGACTCACGGTCGGCGAAAAGAGGAACAGGGGCGACCAGGTGCCGAGGGAGAGTCGCACGTAGCAGGTGAGCATTATGAAAAGCGTGGGTGTTGATGATGAAACAATCCAGAGGTTCGTGGATGATGTATTTCTCGATCTGGTCAGATTCGACGCGTTCTTGCATACGCAACCGCACCCCACTCGCTTCGCAGTTTGCCGAATGGCAGTCATGCTGTACGTTGAATTTGAACTTGATATTCTGCACAGTGAATTAGCACATCTTTTTTCGAGACAGGATTTTGGAAGACCTTGGCGGGGACAATCAAGAATGTTACCTCCGAATCACGACGCACCAGAATCGGCATACCATACATCTCATCCCGCGAAGCAAGTACTTGGAAAGGCTCCAAGACGACCAATACGACTCCAGCACCGTCAACGAGAATGTCCGAAATTCGGCCAGGTATTGTCAAGTCCTTTATAAACTTGAAAAACAAAACAATTTGACGGGTCGAGCGACTCACCTCAGCCATCGGGGACTTGGAAAAAACCCACGAGTCAATGAAACACTCATCTAGTGACTCGCTGACAACAAATTTACATTTTCTCCACACGGACCTCGGGGGATACAGCCCATAATTCACCGCATGTGCGGCATTTGTAGACTCAAGTGAATAGCTGACTCTGTCCTTCTGGCCGCGCTCCAAGCTGACAAGTTTGATATCCCCTTCACAGGCATTAGTCGCAGAAAATTTGGATGTATGGTGAGTCGTACCGTGGTTCACCGACTTTTTCTCAGTCCATCCAACGAGTTTCTGTAGAATCGGATGTTCCGACAAAACATCCCGGACCCCGCTACCTGCTCGCGTCCATTTTTGGTCAGCACCCGAAGGCCAAAATCCGCCAGTGAGACGGTGCTTTAAACCCTCCTGGTCGGCCAACTGTATGGCAATGTCTCGGCTCGGTGTAAGGTGATTAGACAGGATAGAGCAAAATAGGGATACCGATTCAAGCCCGATCAGCGGGCCAAACCGGACGACAACAGCGTCGGCATGGACCAACAGATGATATTTAATCTTTGTGATGATTTTTGAAGGATCAATGGTTGCAAATACGTCAAGGACATTTAAGATCTTCCTGTAGGCAGATCAGCGTTTTCAGCTAGTGCGGTGGAATTTTGAGATAATATGTACACAATATTCGGCAAGATCACGTATTTCAGTCACCCACATGAGCGCGGCAAGCTCACCGGCAGCCTTCCACGCCATAGACTGGTCGTCACTAACAAGCCCTCGGAGGTGGAAGATGTTGGTCTGTGCGATTGTTTTGAATTGGCGCCCAATCAGGGACCCGGCGTATTGCATAATATAGGCGGATCGAATCGCATGAATGGAGAGACCGTCCGTGTTTGTAGATTGAAGGCGAGTGGCATATGTCTGCTTCGCTTGCAGACCACGGACTGTGTGTAACTGCCAAATGTACTTGATGATTCCGAGCAATATCGTGTGCAGAATCTCGATAGGAGTGTCGACTGCGGGATCGAAACCTACTAGAAGTGAATAGACAATCTGGATTCAACGGCAAGCACACCTTTCATGGTCAAGAATGGACTGTAAAGTTTATCTCGGTTGTCGACCGTCCACTGAATAAGCTCTTCTTGGATCTCCTCGATAGAACGATCTGGTTCGTCCTTCTTCATCTGCTGGAATCGAGTGATGAGCCCGTCAATCCAAAACTGTGTATATGTGTCCTTGACTCCAGTGTCCGTCTGGGACGCTTTCACGGGTTTGCTGACACCAGCGCACGCAAGTTTGACCTGTTTCTGCAGTTCTTCGAGAATCTGCGCTTTCGAGCGAGGGACACCTGCCTTATAAGCTGAATTCAGTGGTGAATTTTGAACTCGGGAGGAATACATACCTCGAAGAGCGCATGGTATCCGTCATTTGCAGCCTTATCCTTTTGTGTTCCACCGACTTTACATTTTCGACAAAAACAGTTGCCTTTCCCGCCAATGTGACTGCAGATCTCACTCTGCATCGGATTATCCGAGAGACCGGTGTTGACATAGATGGAAAAGCATGTGCTGCCTCCCGACTCGTCTTGAACTTCAACAGGATCGGTATGTGTTTCTCTGTATTCATTTTTAGGTTTATATTTGCGAAAAAAATAAAACAATTACTCCACCGCAGCCTTGAATTGCACAAACTGCTCGGTGAGGCTCGCATTGGGAGATGTTGAGACGAAATGGACATGGAACTCCTGTTGGAGGATCTCCCGTGGCAGATTTTGATGTGTCATATACCCGTTCCAGTGCTTGTTCCAGGACTTGGAGCGATTCCCAGAAACGTCGTTGCTGAAATAGTTGATAAAGCTGCTGTACATCGGACGGCCAGCAGCAACAACACGTTTTGGATTAGGCATACGAGCAGGGTGGCCGGCCTGGACGGCTGATGCTGGAAGGAATAGAGCATGTCACAACACCGCACCGTACAATTTAACAATGATGACGGACCTGCCCACTTCGGAGTACTGCCGTGGCACGTGCTTCTGCCAGGCTTCTTTTCGCTCGCCATTCTCGACGCGTTTGCTCATCCTCTACACCAGCAAATCTCCTTCGGCTTTCCGCGTTACGCGCCATACCCTCACTGGATGCCACCCGATACCGGTCTACCCACCACCAGTTCGGGAAATCGGTCCTACCGCAACCGTACTACAGCCCCACTTGATCCAAATCCAGTCTTCCCCATCTGCCCGCCCAACGCCGATGCGTACCGCATCCATGAACCGCTCCCCATTCGCAACGGTTGTAAAGTGCAAACCGTTAGGCACTATTGCACTACAATCAACCGAGTCGCAGGGCATGGCCCAAGCAATAGAGGATTTCGAGAGCCAGATGAAACGTGAACAAGCCTGACAACGATGTAGGGATCCCCACCGTACCGTATACGGTTACGACCGTAAGAATTACGGGTATTTACGGGTCCTAACCGGCCGTAACCGTAACCGTATTCACCCTCTCATGGCCTTGTACGGTACGGTTACGGTTACGGTACGGTTATTACGGCCGTATACGGCCGTATGAATTGACATAAAATGTAATAATTCACTAAATCTATGTATCTACTCTTCCTTCAGCCGCCCTTGGCATCGTCGACAAGATTCTTGAGGGTTTTGCGCTTGAGACGGAGATGGTGCGTCGGTTTCAAACGGGACCGTCGCAGGGAGATTGTATCTCTCCCGCCAGAGAAAACCCGCTCCACAGCAACGGCAGAACCTGTTCCAAAAATCAGCCGCAGTTCGGGTGTCGAGCTCGAGGAGTAAGAAAAGCTACCCGGCATTGACATAATATCATGCGCGAACCGGCCATCTTGACGCGTCACGGTCGTGGATGCGTGAGTCTCAATCAGGGACGCGTCAGATGTGGTGAGGAAAGCACATGGTGGTCCGGCTTGATGTACGCGTCACCGGGGTGGTGTACGCGTCATCACGCAATTCGGCCGTGGCAGGCCGAATTGGCTCTGAATTTACGGTCGTAAAAACCCGTATACGGCCGTATTTTTACGGGTCATTACGGTATACGGTACGGTTATTACCGTACCGTAAAAGGTCTCTCTGAGAGCCTGTACGGTACGGTACCGTAACCGTATAACCGTAACCGTATTACGGTTTTATACGGTTACGGTGGGGATCCCTACGACGATGGTGAGGATCTCATTCATTTACAACTGAGCAGCCCGCTTTACCATGGACCCAGAGACGGGATTACCCTGATCATTAGAGACCGAAGATACGAGTAGCGATGAAGAGGAGGCGGAGGAGGAAGAACCAGTGGAGGAGGCAGAGGACGACTCTGGGGAGGAAGCTGGTACCGACGAAATTTTGAAGTGTTTTCGTTTTTGTGAGCTCTATTCGAGAATATTGTGTGCCTTTGGGGCATGGTCTTGTATTCCTTCATGGAATGTAGCTTGCCATGAAAAGGATCTCGAGCTTGAATTGAGTAACAGGTTCTGACCCAGAAAGCCTCATATGTTGTTGTGTTACAAGGTGAATCCTAGTATTGAATACAATTCCTGCTAACATTACAACCACATTACCCTCGTTCTCGGCGCTCTCTGGGTTTATATTACCGGCTATACTCACCAAGCGTGACCGCGAGGCTCTTCGGATGCCCGAGGGAGTGCGAGGGTGTCGTGGAATGGGAAATCCGATCCGTCCTCGCTATCGGTCTCCTTCTCTGTCTCTTCTTCGTCGGTTGTATCAAAAATCTCCTCCGCCTTCAATATGACTCAATATAGAGCTTCCGCGTGAGGGTCACAATGCCGCCATGTCTGGATGATGTCATTCATATCTGATAGCAAGGAAATCGAGAGCCATTTATCGAGAAGGGTGTGTCGGAAAGTAGATGACCAGAACATTGTTCGGGAACACTCCAGAAGTTTGCGGTTTCGATGTTCCTCAAGGCGGATCGAGTCTGGGGATTTTTTCAGCGAAATCGTGGCAGCGTCGCGCTCCTTCTTCGAAGCAAAGGATGCAAGGTAATGCGCGGTTGGCTGCAATGCAGTCCAGAGTAGATGTTTCGAGAGGGGGATCCTGATAAGTGATTCGCGAGAATATGTGAAGGCAGAAATGTTGAGTTGAGTCAATTCCAAGACCTTCATCACCCCAGTTGGAGAGCCCGCAATTGAGGGAAAACTGCACTCCTGATGTTGGTGACTAGACCCTTCGTCGGGATGACAACCATTCCCGCCGGATTCAAGCGCGTTGGCAACCCAGCAGGATATAGAGCAGGGCTCTTGTTGTATTCCTTCAGTACTAGAATGGGGACTGAGAACGCGGCAGATTTTCCATCGCCAGTTGCAGTACAACAGAGGATATCGTCGCCATCGAGTATATTGCGGAAACGAGATCTTCTTGGACACTGCGCAGACCATCTTTCCATGCCGAGATCAGCTTCTTGACAATGGTCTGGATGGTTTCGCGGCTTATCTGGGCCTGCTATAGAAGCTTGCAAGTCATGGAGTTGTTCGAGAGTGCTAGTGGGGCGTCCGACGCATTGTGAGCGCGTCAAGAAGGAGATGACGCGTAAGGAAGCCCAGGACACGTGATGCGGCTAGCTCCGAATTACATAATAAGGAAGCAGCCCGATCAGACCCCCGCGTGTAACAACAGACTGTAGAGAATTTACTAAGCAGCAGGGGACCCGAGTAGCAAGAACAACACAGCAAGAGAACGTTTGGCCTGGTAAGTACACAGATGGTGGTGGTACGAAGGCAAACGGATGAGGATCCGAAGACGCGCGTACACTACGTAACATACGCACAGCCCCGTAGTTGATCCGTGAGCTCGCCAAGCTTGCTCACATAATACCAATTCTCCACACAGACTTTATATAGTGAGGTACAAACGTTCATATAAAGAGTCTGTCTACGAGAGACTAGTCTGGCGCCAGGTATCGTCATGCTCAGGATGTGAGTGACAATTTTACCCATCTTTCTTCGGCCTCCTCACAACAACTCTGTACTGTACATTTGTCTTATAACGCATTTCGCCCCTCGGCTGCCGCGCTGGAGGAGCGGGCAAACGCCCCCATGACGGACGTCGACACCCTGCCGGAGATCGCGTTCAGGGTATGTATATCCCTGTTCCTTGAGGTCCAATTCGGCACCGATGCCTTCAAAATGTTTGGTCATCTCAAAGATGCCAAAGCGGGCTTGCCATTGTTCATCGCCTCCTGATTGTCGCTACCTTCTTTGAAATCACTAGGAGAATCATGACTCGCCTCACGGGAGTTCGGGAAGCCCCCGGGAGACATTCTGCGCTTTTCGACGTTTAACGTCAGGCTCACGCCTTTGGCCACTCTCTCCGGCCGCAAAACTTGCTCATCTGCATTATCCGACACGTGACCCGGGATCACGGTCCTCAATTGCATGCATTTTGAAACGCGTGACCTGAGATCCAGGCACTTCACATCCAAAAGCGAATAAAATGGACCCATGCACTGAGCGTTATAATCTTCATTAACTGCTTACTGCCAGATGAGGCTACATACATGGGGCCCGTTGATTTGCACCAGGGAAGTAGAGGACAGATGTAGGGAAGGGGAATGCGGGTACCCTTGTCTGGGGTTTAATGGGTAACTGTCACTCCGATCACCGACGCTTTCATCAGAATTTGCGGCTCTCTAGCTCCTTCTTGTTATTTCTGCAATATATGATCACTTGATTTGTGGTCTATGCAGCCGTGTTATTATTAGTGCAACAACTCGCCTATCGGGAGCCTTTTACCTTGTTTTCTAATCCAATCGCCACATGACGGGCAGTCTTGGCAGAAAAAAGTAGAACTGGAAGGCGTTCTGAACAAGATGTATAGGTTAGTTCCAGGTCCACGCTTGTGCAAACACGCACCCTTTTCATTGTCCTTCCACTCGATCTCAACACTGGCAGCGTCTGGCTCTGGTTCGGAGCAGACTCTGCCAAGTGCCAACCGATATTCCTGTTTAATCGCGGTTTCGGTAAATTCTGCCCCCGGAAACATCTTGCTGTTGGTCATTAAAGCAGAAGTGTCCCTGAGAACAACATATTTCTGCTGGGGGAGACGGCCCCGTGCTGCGCGTCCGCAGTTTGCAATGGAAAGTTCAAGGGAATTAATGCCCCGTCTTCTGAACCATAATGAGTCAAATGGCTAGAAATTGTTGTCGCGAACCTGTTACTGCGCAACTCGGTGACCATGTTCCTTAAGCTTCTAGTTTCATATCTTTCTGCCCTTAGATTTGAGTTCAGGCGTTTTGATTTTCTTCTTTCCGTCATGGTGGGCGGAGAGAGGTGGGTGGATAGAGTGTCAAAGTTTCCCTACTTTATATATACATAATTGACTCCCGTGGCAACGTTGACCGCCTCCGAGAACGGAGATCCATCACCTATGTAATGATACGACGATCAACAATCTTCTGGTTCGAAATGACCCACTGATCTCCCTTGAACATCCCGCTTATCACGGCCCTTTAGATGTTTCAGGTTCCATTTTACTTGTATTATATCCATATGCGATCGAGGATGTTGAACAGCCGAACACTGCAGACCTACGGTCTCCGTCGATCCTTTTTATGGAGTACATGTGGAAGCGTCTGCTTAGAAGAGACAAGTGTACAGAGAGCCATCGCTTCCCCCTTTTATTTCTCTTTGTCCGGCTCCAATTCCCGCGCCAGAGAGAGAGAAAAGCAGATTGCGGTATGTCATGTGGCGTCGCCTTCCATCAGATACTCAGTCCCGAGGAGCAAAACTCACAAGACTCGCATATCTGGATAATCCATTTCTGATTTCTGATTGTGCTGCCTTTTCAGTTAGCTGATTGTCTTCGTGTTCGGATGGACAATCAATCGATTGTCGATGGTCATTGTGTTGCCTTGTCTGGTAATCTGATTATCGTCCTAGGACTCCTATTGTTGTGGTATTTGCCCTGAAAAAAACAGCGCAAATGGAAAAATTTACGGCACTCCTTCTGTTTCCCATGTCGTGGATGAGTAAATCGGGCGCAAAGGCGATCTGCAGCCTCATGCACCGCGAGCTGATTTTATGTGTGTCTGTTTACGTTCTTCGTTTTCTCCCACATTGCGCTATTTCCCGAGTTGCAACTATTTGTGGTCGACGGAGCGCTCGATGGCGCTCAAATCTGAGTTTTTGAACATTTGATAGGATGTGGTGACGTTGACTCCCTCGCTCAACATCCGCTCAAAAGAAAATTGCGCACGTTGACGCGGTTTCTCCCCCCACCACCGCATCCCATTCTCCTTTATGAAGAGATGGATACTCGTCTCTCTGTGTACTCAAGCGTGATGAGATGCCCTGATTTTGTATGCCCATATTTTCTTCCTTCCTAATTGGTGCCCCCCTTCCCATCTATTTCGTCCTAGCTCGAGAATCCGTTGTTTCGGTTGCGTCAAGGTTTTCTTTCGGAGTCTTTCACACAACTAATTGAAAATCACGAAGTAACTTCAGCTATCCCTTTTCCGTGCTGCCGGCCGCTCCCTTCAGACGAATCACGCGGCATGATCGACCGCTCAAGGCCCACTCAAAAGGGTGCTCAGCCTAATCTCGAAACGTTTCTCCCCCCATCATCTTCCCGCTCCCTCCCGCAGCACTGCTCCCATCCCTTCCGGCCAGTCCTTCCATCTGTCAAGCCTAGCAAGCCGATCCAAACATGATCAAGAGAGCCTACACTTCAAAGCTCGAACTACTGGCGACAATGGCGACTCGGATGCTCCTCAAAACTCCCTTCGATGCGCAAGACTTCTCGTGGTTCTCAAACCCATCCTCAAGCCATTCAAGCCCTTCACCTCAAGCTTCTTAGCGCATTGCTTCAGGCTAGCAAAAACTATTCACGCTGTTCGGCTCGTTCAAGGATCCAGGTCGTCCGGGTAACCTTTCTTGACGAATAATTCCTCCTTCCAACCTTTTTCGCCATCGTTTTTGCTACATATACTGGTTTATCAAGCCGTCCTCGCCTTTTATTGCTTCAGTTATTCAACCGCTGCCCTTCACTACCTCCTTTGTTGCACGCGTCGCCACCGTCGATCACAATGATCCCCTCTTCTTCTATAACTAAACTAACCTGGTTCTTACAGCTTATGGCGAAGGCGGTCCGACTTCCTGGAGTCGTCGGGGCCCATTGAAATATTCCGGAACTGCCGGTGGGTATCGTGGTGTTTCACTCGATCCGTTATTCATATCCTCACACAATAGGCTTGCAAGAGCCGAATATGTTTCCTTTCTTACATTCTGGTAGTACGTGCCGCCAACCGTTGATTATGTTTGATCTATCAACTGACCATTGTCCTATCCCTGATACACTCAACACTTCGTAAGGGCTCATCCGTCGTGTCGAAATCTCACACCCCACGCGCAACATCGGGAGCCAGTGCGCATCAAGTGATATTCGTTTCCTGTTATTTCAAAATGATTTTACAATTTTAGCTGCAGTTAACTTTACAAACATGAATGGTCCTCTTAAGAGTTCGTGGCATCCATTCTTTCTGTTCCATACGAAGTGCTGACGCTCATCCTGAGAGTCAATATAGACCCAGGTTTCACGGTGTGCTTGCCTCGAGTTCGGGCCTTGTACGTATCTGCCGTGGTGTTGATATGAAGCTTATTCTTAATCCGTTCCAGATACTTCCCGTTCCTCTGTGGTGCATTCCTCTTTCCCTGGGCAGACTAAATCTCGTATGTTGCAGTTTGATTCTATTAAGCCTCATTGCCTTCCATAGGCCCACGCGCCTGGCCTTTGCAGTGACTTGCGTACGATGAACCACCATTATTCTTCTCTGCTCCGGCCCTTCTTTTGTACAATCATGCTTTAACGAACTGTTCCATATCATCATCTGGCACTTTATAAATGAAATATCGTTGAATTTCACTAGACGCCATTTACTTTTGATTTACTTAATATACATAAAGTTGTCAAGCACCTGCCGGAGCGAAGCGACGGCATGTCTTGTCATTGCTTATTAGATTGAAGTGAGAGCGGATTTTCTCCATAAGTAGCGTAACGTAAAGGGCGTGGGAATTCCGCACCCTTATATAATCAGTTATCAAAAAGTTCCCACGGCAAAATTCGCGGTTCGAAAAACTTTTTTTTTCAAATGTGGCTGTCTTCAAGCTACTGTATGCTCCGCTGTCCATGTGTACGAGCAACACCTTGCCTCTCGGCCCCGTCGCAAATCAGAGCTCTTCCGCGCAGGAAATATATAAACAAACAGTAAATTTCCGTGAAACAATCCAGACATATAATATGAACCGAGACAGTATATATAATGCTGCTCGGCGCCGCCGCCCTCGGTGAGCAGCCCTGTCCGCCCACCGCCTGAGGCAGAGTGCAGGGGTTGTCCCGCCCCGCGGCGGCGTCGCCAAGGTCGCCTGAGATCGCCGTCGGGTGCTCGGACTTTGCGGTCCGGGGTCCGATGTTTGGCACAGCTTTTCCCGGTCTTCTCACGTGAACGTCAACGATCCCGCGCTGCTCGTTTCCTCTCGCTCTCGGGCGCGTTCGCCTTAGCTCCTCGCTGACCACCCTCCCGACTCCTCCGCTTGCCAGTACTGTACCATTTCATTCAATTCGCGCGGCCTGTGACGCGTGACAGCTCGCAACGCATTTCAGTTTTCGCGAATCGGCCTGGGTGGCCGTGACACCAAAAGAAATTCGTGTTTTTCGTCGGGAAGCACCTGAATTGACTAGCCAATTCAGCTCTCACTCCAATAAATGTGGTCGTGCACCCAGCATCTAGATACGGGCCGCCAAAACAAGCCGGATCAAAAATGGTGCAACATCAATTCAGCACCTTTTTGCGAGGTTTGAGGGAGCTTGAGGGAGCGGTGGAAGGTCAATTTGCTCTCAATTGCATTGAATAGGGCAATTATGTGAGCGCCGCAGCAAATTGAACACCGAGACACAGCTGGAGAAAAAAATTGCATTTTTCAGGTCTTTTTGGTGATTTTGTGACTTTTTTTGTCAAGTTCGCGGCTGGGCTCGGTGACCCGTGACATACGCGAAATTTTTCGCGGATTTGAGGGCCTGTGACGCGTGACACGCGAATTGAATGAAATGGTACAGTATGCATAAAGGCTAACCAGTGCCTGAACCGACTGGAATCTCGTATGCTCCTCCTGATTGCCAACGATAATCAGCTCCCAAGATTAAGGTCATGGAGATACGTGCAGAAAATGTGGGACCCCGGGTTTGGCGGACGCCAGTTCTGAACACTTTAGCCTCCTAGAACGTCGAAATTGGGCAGTTTTGGCTGAGTTATGATATGAGCAAAACAAGTTGATTAGGTGTTCATTCAAAAGCCAAACACAGCTATTTCAAAGCCAAACACGCGGCACATCAGTTGAATTGAACAAATTGGGTCAAGGGCGGGCTCGGGCTGCTTATTATAATTAAATATATGGCGGTGCATCAATTGAATTGAATAAATTGGGTCGAGGGGGGGCTCGGGCCCGCTTATTAATAATATTAATCTTAAACATATTGGGATGCTTGGGAAAGTTTGGAAATATGTCTTGGGACATAATATACAGATCAGTAGGTTAAAATAGGAGCCTGTAGCTCAGCAATCATTGAGGGAGGCAGCATGCGATGCCCTGCTAGCATCAAACAATTTTTTTTCAGTAACTGGGCTAGGGATAGTCTCCCGCAGTCAGACTCCAAGAGATACAGTAGAGTAGCTCGTATGTAATAATGTCATATGGAATAAATGTCGTATGGAATCGCTTTTGGGCCTATCCCAAGTTGGGATAGGGGAATATTCCACAAACCGCCATCTGGAACATGGAATACCTGACTGAGCCGACTATTCCATTGATCGGGTTGCCAAAAGAGTAATCTTGGTTCGGCAACCCACATTTGGCATTATGTCCGAGTGGCATTGCATTGTTCAGTGTATACATATATTCACAACACCCAAAAACACACCTTTCTGAGTTGAACCTCTCACCAGGGCTATTACCGAGACTCAAAAGAGCCGTACTATCCGTGCCCGAGACAAGAATCCTCCAGCCCCGTCAAAGCCCCGTGCCAAACCAGGTCCGAAACCCAAAGAATGGACCGCGCACTGCCGCTCGTTTCGAAAGAGATGAACGACAACGGGACCTCACGTGAGTTTCGTGGGGGTTTGTGGCCAGGAGACTGACGTTTAAGTGGAGGTTTCTGTACGCCTTGTTTCTGGTCATCAACACGAACTTTCGTCTAAAACGGAAGGAGGTTTCTAGCGACGCTAAGGATCCGGGCCTTTCACGAGGATGGGCTTTCTTTGCGGACGGCGGAGTTGGCCGTTGCTGACCTTGGAAAATTTGCAAGTACTTGAGAAGGCAAGTTTGGATCCTTCCAGGTTTTCAAACTACTAGTTCTACCATACCAGATATTCCGCAGGTTCACTTTTTCTATCTTGTTTGCAGGGAAATGCATCATTGACAGGTTCCAGAAGTCTACGGGAGACCATGCTTTTTACCAGGGCGATAATTATGTTTCTTGCCATGGTCTAGAAGAAAGCCAACATACGTTGATAGGACACAGTGATGAATGATGGAGCCTCTGGGTACCAAGAGCGAGATAACTTTGTGATCATAAGTAGCTGTCGGACCTAGGGTTTGCTCTCCTGTGTTGAAGTGGTTTCCATTCGATACAAAACTCCGTTGTTTATACGTAGGACATTTTTCGGAATTTTTTCCTACCTCACGGAGATGAAGCTTCAAGAAAGGAAGCATTCTGACAACGCACGCGGATTACCGCAGGAGCCGCCTAACGGAGCTGGAAATTCACTCGTAGTTTCGGGATGTGTCAGAACTACGGTGAAACACTGGCGCTTCAGCAAGCACTTTGCAGCTTGTGGGGCTTGAAGTGATAATGCCTCCCGCCAAATCCACAGCGACGTGAATCGGATGTCGGCCGGTTCTTATTTCAACGATCGCAAGACCATTTTTGACTGCTCAATGAGGCCGTGACGGCGAGACGGGTGGAACGAGAGCCGGACAGACGGTGCAAAATCGCTTCAGCATCGCCGCGTAACGTATCAATTGACCAATGATTGACAATTGCATTCATATTGGAGAGCTCGGCAATTCGATCTGTCCTCTTCAAACCCTTCGACGTGCGGAAATGGGAACCTTGTAAAGATTTTCCCTTTTCCCTTTCCCTACCACCCATCCTCAGAAGCTATTAATCATGTCTCCCTCAGGCTGACTGTCAACTTCCCGCACGGCGTGCCAGCGGTGGCTGCAGGGAGGATGGAAATGAGGGACAACTCATAATTTTTTCCCCTCGTTTTCGACGCAACCATGCATGTCCTGGTACCAAGGAGTAATTGCCTGCTGACTGTCATTTGCACACAGCCTAGTGCAGGGCAAGGGGAAATCAGGATTCGAAAATCGGATATAGGGTCGAAAAGTTTTTTTCGGCCCCAAGCTGACCGCCCCTCCGCGCCTCCTGCCTTATATGGAAGGAGTTTCCCACCCCTAGGGCCGGGCCGGCGTCTCCGTGTCTGGCCGCCGCTGCCACCCTAGTTCCTACCATCTTCCACGGTGCTACCCAGACTCAGTGATACTCTCCAATGCTATTTGTTAATTAACTAACACATATGAATTACACCAATTGAAAAAATTCCGAGCCTAGAACCAACTGCAGTGCGCTTGGAATCCGGGATCTAGGCCTTGGATCTCAGAATTCTCAGGTTCTGGGCTTAGATATTGTGCCAGACCCTCTCTAGGCCACTGAGATGAGTGTATTCTGGCTCAGTAGTACCTGCTTCATGCCCTGTTCATGCCCTGTTAGCTCTTTTGAAGCTTTAAACAATATGCACAAAAAGTTTTTTTCAGCCAACCCTGGACCCCCCCCCCCCCCCCCCCCTCCTCCCCACGTACGGGATTTCAATCCCGATTTCCCTTGGTGCAGGGAGGGCAGAAATTGCCCAGCGGTGAATTCTTAGTTCGTTTATCCCCAGTTTCTGTCCCCCAGAAACGTGGCTACACACCGGTTCGCCAATGTTTCAACGAGCCATTTCGAGCCACTGGTTGCCGTTGCACATGGTCGATGCCACCACCGTCGTCGCTATGAAGGCAACGGCTTCCTCGACGTGGCGGTGCCCAGCATCGACCGGCGCTGGCACCGTTGCGTCTTTCGCCGTTTTTCGACGCATTCCAAGGTCAGTCACTTTGATCCACTATACCCAGTCACCTGTGCCACAGCCCCTGATTAGTACTCCAAAACGGAGCGGCAAATAGCTAGGGGCCGAGCCTGGAAAACTTTCTTAATTACATGGCACAGCCCGACATGGGGCAATCGAGGTTCTCCCGTCCTACATGGTGTAATTATAGTAGGGGGCGAGGAGCTCCGACACTTCCTCTAGGCATTCGCCCTGCACTGGCCGCGGTTGTCGTGGTACGAGTGTAAAATTGCGTGGTGGGTCCGTGTTTACGTTACAAACAGATGCTGTAACTAAAAATAAAAATAACAACGCGGTAAAGCCGAAGCCAGCGTGGGGATGGATTTCCACATGCCGGCCATCTGACCCTACCACAATGGCCAGGTACTATCCCCCCCTAGAACTCGGACACATAAGAAAGAACTGTGTGTAGCACGTTCCTGGAGGATCCAGTTGCCTAATCGTACCATTGCTGGCTCACACTTTAATTCCTGACTCCCCGCTCACGCGGGAGCACATCCGCTTGCTCCCACTAAGTGGGACTTTTTGTGCCTGATCGTAACCCTAATGTTCATCTGGGTCTGTGGACAAACTCGTGAATCCAGTGGCTGTCCACTGACTGCAAAGACACCGTGAGGCGTCCCCATAAACAAGGGGCACTCGGGATTCTAATAACGGATAGGGGGTCAAAAAGATTTTTAAGGACTTCGGCCAGACCCTCCCCCCCCTATATAGGGAAGGAGTTTCCCACGAGTAACGCCGGACCGCCTCCCCGGGTCATGTGTCCGTGCATCGCCACCTGATGGCCGCTCTCAAGCCGCTGCCTGCCCGAATAGGCCACCGCGAAGTACATTCTGCCTACAGGTCTTTGGGTGTATACTAACCATAAGACATTTTATTGGAACTGGAAAGCAACTCAAATATATCTTTTGGACAACTTTTGGTGCCTATTTCACTGCCTTTAAATTACAAAAATATCTTTGGTGGTCTACCAAGGGTAGTGGGACCTTGTAGACACTCAAGGTGACCCTATACATGTCTCTCAGGCCTTTCCATAGCTTCAAGTTTAAAACATCGTTTTAGCTTAGTTTGAAATCTACTACAAAAAGATTTTTAAGGCCTTGGTCGGGGACCCCCCCCCCCCCCACCCCCTGTCCGGCATTCGAATCCCGAGTGCCCCTTGCTCATCTCCCTCTTTATAAAATTACGCTGTCTGTCTGTCTGTCTGAAGCTTTTTAAGCTCCGCTGGTCAGTTGACCCTCTCGTGATCCGATATTACCCCGTCGGCGCCTTTGAACTCCGCTATCAGCGGAAGGGGATGCGAGGCCGCGAAGCGGCCGAGCAGCCGCTTGTAAAGCCTTAAAAAAACTTGAGGACCCTCCTGCTTCTAACGTCTTAAAAAAACCGCCCTCCCCTGTAAAAAAAAGCCGTCCTCTCCGCGAAACTTGGTGTTCGCCGTCGCTGCCCGCCGACCCGCGCCCAAGCACCTTCCTCTTCTTGTCTTGCTTAGTCAGCAATACACCGCCACTTATGTCGCCGACTCACGGACTTGAACTTATGAAGTTTCACAGGTCCGGCTTGCCGCGTGACCTTCGCAACTAAAATTCTGCTTTCCTATGCTGGACCTGAGAATTCTGCTTCCGTTACCTAGACACTGAAGCTGAGCATGGTTCCCGGATCTCCGATACTTCCTTTCCGTATTTCTGTGTGCGCGGGAACAACGAGGAAATCCATTCTTTGCAAACCCAAGTTAAATAATAACGGTAGAAGTATAAACATGCCAATTACAGGCATTCAAATCCCTCTTGAAGCACTATATACAGTTCAAACACGCACGCGTACTATTTGGGATACAGGATTGTGACCATTGAGGACATGAAGGCATGATTAACCCTGGAAAAAACTGAAAAATCTGTACATCGACTCCCACTGTGTCCTGCATGCGAAATCTCGCCGGATAACAGATGTCAGCTGCGTGGAAGTCGTGAGAACTCTAAGATGTTATTGGCGATATATGGCACAAATACTAGCCTATCGTGTGCTACCTGGTAGAGGACGGAAGGGGCCTTGTGTAGGATGTACATAGGATAGAATGAGATGCAACGAAAGGAGGACGCCACGATGACGGGAAGGGATTGAAATGGATATATTAGGGATGGAACAGAACGATACGATGGTAGAGGACGTAAGGGACCTTGTGTAAGTCCTGCACGCGGCCGTTTGGACCCCGTTTGAGTGATTTCAGAAGTTCTCGCAAGATTTAAACCATAGCAAACCTATGTCATTGCATCGTAATTAAAAATAAATAGGGGTTTTCAGAAAAATTGAGTCAGCAGATTTGTGACATGTGTAAAAATGGTGTATACAGTGTGAAAGTAGTCCCAAAGGCGACCATATTCATATGTTGGTCGACCTCAATCGGAAGGCATTTGGCCTCGGAATGCCTGGCACAAGTCGGCGATTTTTAGTATTTTTGGCTATTTTCTATTTTTCGTCAAAAATACTGGAGCCTAGTAAAGGCAGCCATGATTGCAACATAGCTTATACGTTGGCCATCCCCCTACGGGAGACAACCGCGGAGAAGTAGCAGGGCTACCGGCTGATCCAAAATCGCGCGAGAATATGGTTTTGAAAACCGTCGTTTATTATCCAAAGGGGGAGTGGAACTGTCAAGACTGTACCGCATAAATTTGAGGGCAACGCGAGGCCTGTCCAACAATGGGACTGCCGTTCTGTTTTTTCAAAACACAACACAAAGTGAAGACTGTGGGTAACACAGAAAAATTTGCGGCCAAACTGACAGCGCTCAATCATCGAACCAGAAGCAACTGCGCATGCGCAGCATCCGCGGCAACGAAAATCGAACCCCCTTGCTGCAAAAAACCCGCACAAATGCTATCTCAAAGCGAGGGAGCTACTCAGCTCTCTAGACGATAGGTGAAACCCTCTCTGCCCTCAGCCCGAGGACTACGAAAACGCACCTAGAGCGCCTGACCGATTAACCTCGCGGACGCATTCCGCATTTTCACGAATGGCCTTGAAGGCGGAACAGCAGCAGCACTGGACACGCGCATGGAGTCGGAACCCAATGAAGACCCCGTGATTGTCTACACAGATAGTTCAGCAACCAGTAACAGGAAAGCCGATGCAAGAGCCGGGTCCGGGGAATACTACGGCCCCGGAGATGTCAGGAACCTGGCGATACGATTCCCCAAAGAAATTGAATCTTCAAATTAAACCGCCGAGATCCTGGCTGTAAAGGAGACAATGGAGTCCAATCCCAAAGACGCACTTCCGAAAAATTTTAGCTACTCAAAATATGTCATAGAGGGTCTCACAAAGCACCTCCACTGGTAGGATGAAGGCTTCTACAACACCAAGAACGGCCACCTCATCAAAGCGACGGCTGCGAGACTGCGAGAGCGCAAAGCGAGGACCACATTTGAGTGGGTGAAGGGCCATTCTGGTCCAGAAGGGAATGAAAAAGCTGATAGGCTGGCCGATGAGCGGGTACCGCGCCGCCCTGGCTAGTGTCATGTTTGGATCAGCAGACGCTGGTCCCCTTTTTACCAACATGTGGTTCAAATTGAAAGAGACCGTCGGGGGCCTAATATTCCGACGCAGTCCTGTTAACAAACAACGATGTTGGAGAATGTGGAAAGTTTAATTGGGAATTTGTGTTCTCCGATTGTCGGATATACTGTTCGGGTGTCTGCCATTCTGCTTCCCTCACACCCTCACGAACAGGGAGTCGGACGCAAGCACAGGGCTTGATTCACAGAATGGACGAGAAATTTCTCAATTCAAGTATCTGGGATAAATAACAAAGAAATTGGCAGGTGTTATCTATGCAGGGAAGATGAATAGTGTTAGAAGTTGTAGATTACAGTTAATTGCAGAACCGAAGGCGCGAACGGAAAAATTACGTTTTGGGCAGTTTTCGATCCCCGCCTCCGATTTGCCCATTTCTCCATCAGTTCTGCACAGATTGAGATGGAATGTAGCTATATCTCAGAATAATTCATGCGCAATTAGTGATAGAAAAATATCTGCAAGAATATGACATTATGCATCCTCTGGCATGTGATGCCTTTCAGGCCATAAATTCCGAATAGTGGGTCCAAATCTATCATCAATGAATGATTGTCCTTCCGTTTCCCAATCCGTTTCGTCGTATGTCCCCGCATCTTGCAACAATTTCTTCTGGTGTAGCACACAGCCTTTACAGTAGTTGAAGCAGTGGGAGGTGTTCTGGGGCTCGTGTAAGTTGTGGAAGTATCCCGCCAGAGCAGAGCGAGACATGGTAGCTGCATCGTAGATGATCAGATCAAATTGAAATTTTCATTAGCGCCAAGAAGATGCCGGTGCGGCGGCCCGGTTGCCGACCGAACCGTTAACCCTTAGGCTTACAGCCCGCCAGGTCTTAACCCTTATCTTAAGGCCTTAAGAACCCTTAACTCGCTTAAGGTCTTAAGCATTAAGCCAACACTGGGTGGAATGGACTGCCCTTTGATTTAGTCTCTTGTAGACAGACATTTTATATAAACACTCGTACCTCGCTATATAAAGAAGTGCTCCCAGCGTCCTGTGGAGCTAAAGCAAAGCAAAACACGACATGAGGGAAAGGGAGTAGGAAAAAGAAGGAAAGCACACCTCAGCCACGCGCGCCGGGCTCCGCTACTCGAGGAATGCGACACCCCACCCAAGTTCCGCCTTCAGCTTCCCCTTTCTTTCTCCGTCCTGTGCCTGCGCTTGTGCATCTTCCCATCCCGCGCACCGGCGCCCGGCCCCTGCCAGCCTATGGTGCCGGTCACCTAGCTGGAAATTGCACGGATCCTGTTCGTTCTCTCAGGTTACTGCCCTCCTTCCTTCTCTTGTTTGTTCATTCCCCACAGGAATTTAACATCAAAACAGCTGCTGAGTACTTTTCTGATAAGGCCCTTGATCGGACGTGCCAACAAAATCAGACTCTATATAAAAAGATTTATCAATTGTCATATACAGTAGAGTAGCTCGTATGGAATACCGTCGGGAAGGGCCCATAGGCTATTCCGTATGACGGTCATTCCACAGCACATAAATTGAATAAAAATCATTTTATTGAAGAAATTCAGTGTCTACTTGAAGAAAGATGTGATAGTGGTCTGAACCTTTCCTTCCTCCATTTCCTGGGCCAGTGCAGAGCGAAATTTGCCAAGTTGTCCAACCAGCGCTAGTGCCACATCCAAATCGGGCCGATGGTGCGCAATGTTTTGAAGGAAAGCCACCGCATTCAAGGCCTCCTGCTTACTGAACTGGAATTCCGGATCTTGTAGATCTTCTTCGTCCTGATCGTCTTCGTCACGGAGCTTGAGATACTCCAGTATTTCTCGGGTCCCCTCCTCTCCATCCGCAAAACGCAAAACCTCCGAATCAAAGTCCTCCTGCTCAATCTGCGGATCAAGGAGTTCATCAATGGTGGCCTAGTATGCGACCACTGTCTTCTGGGAGTCTTTGTTATCCTCCATATAATCGAAGACCTTGGTCCAGTTGTGGTACTAGACGAGCTCTCACATCTTCTGGAGGAATATGGCAAACGCCTCGCTGATTTCGGTCTACCGGAACCCGTTGTTCATTCCCGAGAAGTCGAACATGAGCTCATGCGATGGGGTCAGAATCCTGAACAACTTGCTCTAAGAGCAGATACTGCAGTGGCAATATTAAAACCGGGACAGCTGGAAATATACAATTTTGCCCTTGCTGCTGTGCTGAACTCGACACCACTATGCCTGTTTGTGGATGGAAAGGCAGGTCGAGGGAAAACTATGCTGGTCAATACTCTATGCGACAAAATCCGATCCCTAGGAAAAATTGTGATTCCAACCGCAACAGCAGCGTTTGCAGCGCAACTGTACCCTGGTGGGCATACAACACACTCTGCTTTCAAGGTATGCTGTGAAATATGACTGCCAGCTGAATTTTGCAACTCATTTTCCCAGGTACCAGTAAACGAGAAAAATGAAATGCTACTCTCTCCGGTCGAATCTGGTGACCCACGTGCAGACCTTCTGCGTGAGGCTGCTTTGTTGATCTGGGATGAGGCCCCAATGGCCAACCGTGCTGTTCTGGCCTGTGTTGATGAACTGTTGCGTCGAATCATGTGCTCTGACCTACCATTTGGGGGCAAAGTCCTCATACTATTAGGTGATTTCCGACAAACATGCCCTGTTATCCGATGCGGCACAAGAGCTCAAGTAGTTGATGCTTCAATAAAGTCATCGCCACTGTTCTCAGCTTTCACAGTGGCACGATTGACAGAACCAATCCGCAATGCAGAGGATCCTGAGTTCGCGTCTTTCGTTGATGCTATCGGTGACGGTGCCGGCCCAGAAGTACACTTGCATATGCTGCAGAATGTTGATTCAGATGTCGACCTCATACACTTTGTTTATCCCGCCCACATCCTTCAAGATCCCATTTCGTGCTTGAGACGCGCTATTCTTGCACCAACGAACCAACAAGTTGACTCATTTAACAAGACTATTCTGAACGCTATCCCGGGCACGGCGAAAACCTATCTAGCAGCTGACTCATTAAAAGAAGTTGACGAAGCAGGACTCACTCTGCCAGACAGTGTACTGGACTATGTTGCTAAACACACGCCACCTGGAATGCCTCCCCACTCATTGACAATCAAAACGAATGCAGTCTTTCGGTTGCTTCGCAACTTCTCTTTAGACCTGGGATTAGTCAAGAATGTGCGCGTTGTTGTTATTGATGTTGGCACTCGGATCGTAACAGTCCGCTTATTGCGTGGAATGTCTGGTGTAACTGGAACATATGTCGACTCCGAAGACATATTGATCCCCCGAATCTCATTCACTGCAACACTGCCATCTGGGCACACCCTGCTGAGGAGGCAGTTCCCTCTGGCACCAGCTTATTCAACCACTTTCAACAGCTGTCAGGGTCTGACCCTGGATATGGTGGGTGTTGATCTACGTAGACCAGTTTTCTCTCATGGCCAATTATATACTGCACTATCACATATCAGGAATCGGGGTCATGCTAGAACCCTATTTCGACCAGGCGAAGTCACAACTACAAATGTAACATTTCATGAAATCTTAGTTTAATACATCTCCTTCTCATCATTGTCTGCCGGAGCGAAGCGAAGGCAAATCTTGTATATAAAGTCGAACCCCTTTTAACCCATACCCCTCCGTTCCACCCAAAAGCTATGGGTTATTGTGGACCTATGGGTTTTCCCTGCCAAAAGCAACGAAACTTGGCCAAAAAATCTATGGGTTATGAGGGGTCATGGGTTAATAGAGGTATGGGTTAAGAGGGGTTCGACTGTATATGAGTCCAAGCACTGTCCATAGCAGCAATAGAGCTTACCTCAGTACATCGTGAATGTACTGAGGAAAAGCCTTACGCCGGCGCGTCTTTTATAAAATACGCGCTCGGTCCAATCACCCGAACCCGAAGACAGTTGTCTCCGAGATTGCTGTGCTCGCTTCTCTCCAACACTCCTCCTCAATTTGGAGACTGCTTCAATCCCATCCACTCTCTGAATCGCTCAAACGCCGGTGCGGGAAGTGCCTTGGTGAATGTATCCGCCACATTGTCGTGAGCTGGCACATCAACAAAACGCACCAACCCTCTCTCGCTGCACTCGCGGCTGTAGTGATGCTGAACCTCGATGTGCTTTGCGCGTTGGTGAAAAGAGGGATCTTCTGTGAGTATCCGTGCGCCTCGATTGTCGATATAAATAGAGGTGGGCTCCTCCTGATCATGTCCCAGACCCGATAGCACACTTCGAATCCACACTGCTTCTTTCGTGGCGGACGCCGCAGCCATGTACTCTGCTTCAGTGGAGGAAGTAGCAGTGGTAGTCTGCTTTTTTGACATCCAGGACACCAGGCCCGATCCCAGTGAGTAGCAGTACCCAGAAACCGAACGTCTTGTGTCAGGGCGGTTCGCATAGTCAGAGTCCGTATGGCCTCTGAGTCGTGGTATATTGTTGCCTCCGAGTTCGAGTTCATAATCCCTGGTTGTTTTCAGATACTTGACAACGTGTAACGCTGCTTTCCAGTGAGCTTCACCGTGTCCGCTGTTGAATCGGCTCAAAGAGCTGACGGCATGCATAATATCCGGGCGTGTCGAGATTGCGAGGTACATGAGAACTCCCACAAGCTGCCGGTAGGGTTGAGATGCAGCCCGTCGTCCCTCCTCCTCTGATTGGGGGAGGTCTCGTTTCGTGAGTCTTGTGTTCGGTGGGAGAGGTGTCCTGACGGGATTGGAGTCTTTGCAGTTAAACTCCGAAACGATCTTGTCGATGAGTGCTTTCTGGGAAAGGTAGACGGTGTGTTTTTCCCTGTCCCTGCGAACCGCCCATCCAACGATAAAATTAGCGTCCGCGCGGGATATCTGCCACTCGGCGCTCAGCTCCTCCTCAAACCTGCGCTCTTCCTCAACGCTGCTCGCGGCCACGGTGAAATCGTCGACGTGGACTGCGGCGAACACAACGCCCGAGTCGCGTTGCGACAGTAAAGGCAGTGTTCGACGCTGAGTTGTGTAAACCCAAGGGCTTTCATGTGTGAGTCCATGTGCTTATTCACAAGCGTCCGCCTTGTTTCACACCGTATAATCCCTTGTGCAGCTCCCAAACCCAGTCTTCCTTCCCAGGCTCCTCAAAACCTTTAGGCTGCTCCATCCAAGTGGTTTCGTCAATGTCACCGTATAGGTAAGCAGTCTTGACGTCGATCTGAGTTAATTCGAAATTGAATGTGGCTGCAACGTGAAACAGGATGCGGAGTGACCATCCTGCAGGCTGCTCGCGCTGCTTGTGAGACTGATGTGTAGAGCCCGTATTACGTTTACATTTCTGTGTTCGTGCGCCTAATATTATGTTTCTATTGTTTTCTCTGTTACAAATAGTTTCGGGTGAACATCCCCCTGTCTGGTAGGATGTACTGATGGCCACCTGCGCTCGTAAGGGTAGACAAGGGCTTCTCTGCATTTTGAGCCTTGCCAAACTTCACAATAATACTTGATTCGGCGATCGTCACACACGCAGACTTTCGATTGTAAGTCCTTGTGATTTTGGTCACAATAATTGTGAAGATTGTATGGATTGTCTAGATCACAACTGCTTATATTCGCTCGCAACCTTTTTCCTGATTTGGTGATGCAGCTGCCTGAGCTCTGCTGAGGGATTTTTGGCCAGAAATCGTGCCCAGCGCTGGGATAGACGGAACATGTAGGGATGGCAGATCGAGAGAGCTGCGCGCCTTAGGCACAGCATCCGGTCCAGGGTCATGGGCAGAAAGAAGAACAGGTTTGGGGCGTTGGGCCTCAGAATTGTCCATTGCGACAAGATGAGAGTGCGTGGCAGAGGCAAGAGGGCGAAAATTTTGTATCACGATGGGTGGAGCTGAGCTCATCGGGGATAGTTCGCGGCAGATTGCGGATTAGAAATCGGAAATACAAGGAAAACCGGATTTGTTAGACGACAGTTTAGAGTGGTTGGAGTGTCGGGTCGTCAACGATAAGCATTGGTATTGAGTCGAACACTTTGAGAACGTGGTAGGTCAATTTCCCCAGCAGCAGTGTTATCTCTCTTCTTAGAAGCAGCGCCCGAAAGAGTTCCAGAGCTTCAGGGAATTGTCGCACAAAACCCGGGATTTCTTCATTGACCTTGTCCAGGAACTCTTGTCCAGGTTGCCTCAGTTCATCATGTTGACAAATAAACAGGGTATGGGCCGGATCTTCGACGTGGACGTAGCAAAACCTGGAAAGCCTCCACTGGCAGGGAACAACGTTCTTTCCACGCTCTTTCCACCGGCGACGCTCCACAGCGTGGTAGGGTCGTATCGCCGACGTGTGGAAACTCTTCCACACGCTGGTTTCGGCTTTAATCACGAGTAATTATGTTTACATAATTCTCGTTCTTAATCATTCGGAGCGAGGATTTCGAAGGCTCGCGTTTTATTTGTCTTTTCTAAATCGTGTAATGCTTTTATGCCATAAGGGCCATTAGAAAAGTTCAAGAAGCATTAGATTTTTATGAAGCATTACAATTGATGGCTGTGCTGCTTTTGCAATTGATTCCCCCGCGCGTGGTTTCGATCCCATCACTACGAGTTTTTTTTTCAGCCGTTTTAGCATACTACTGAGAAATGCCACTAGAGTCTGGACATTGGCAGCATTCCCTTGGTTTGTAGTCGTGCATAATCCACCATAATTGGGGACATATTCAAACTCGTAAGTCAGTGATGGCATTCTTCTTCGTCAGTTTGATGGTGATCTTCGTCATTCTGTCAAGATATTGTCGGCAATCTGCTCAGGTGACAGGTCCGTGATTCCCACTGGCCTTGGTGTGCTGAGCCTCTGTCATGTAATTTTAAGTTCTAAAAAGATAATTCATAGGTTAAAGCTTGAAGAGCAAGCGGCGTCGGCGCGACGGCGCATCAAACCCGAGCCATCAACAATTACCATATTTGGCATGTAACTCACATTTTGAACGCAACCATGGTCAGTACCAGCATATTTGTGGATTGCGACAACCATGAAAGCCCTCCAAGATACCCTCGACTGCAAAATCCTCTCTAATTTCCACTAGTAAGTTAGATCCCCTGTGAACAGTCCAAACTTTCCGGCTATCAAGACTGAAGAAGATCGCCATCAAACTCACGAAGATCACGATCAAACTGACGAAGACTTAACCGAACTATGACTGACGAGTTTGTATACGTCCCCCATAATTGTTATCCAGTTGCCAGCAGCCTCCCATTTTGTTCCCACCTGAGCCTGTGGGAAGTTGCCTCATGATCATGTTGAACTCACTTTAAGTGGACGATTGTCTTGCGCATGCAAAAATACCTCCTCGTGATGTTCTTTTCACCGTCAAGGTGCAGCAATGGTACCCAAATAAGATGATATTCTGACGAAAGACACTGACTGACTCAGTGTTTCCCTAGATCTGTGAAAAGTAGAGCAGACCCAGGGAAGGGAAGAACATCCGGCAGTTGTATGTTCCAGGACCTATTCCGAGCGAGCCACTGTTGAGGCGCGAGGCTGCCTCTTTAGGAAGATGGCGTCTCGCGTCCGCGTTTGGTATTTCCTGATCGGTTTCTCTTATTGAATATTTAGACGTCGATCGCTTCCGCACCGTATTTAAGGTGCGGATGCGTGACAACGACCCTCAGTCTCTTACCACATCCCGGGTACGACTGAGGGTATGTTTATATCTTATTTTACTCACACACACATCACTTATACATATATTATTGTACAGACTTATTGTATTCTCTACAGGTACATAAACGGAGTCTCTTACCACATCCCGGGTACGACTGAGGACTTATTGTATTCTCTACAGATTCGCAGTCAGAGTGTTCGAGCTACACCGTCCTAGAATCAGCCGTGAATACAAGCCCAAGAACGAAGACTCACCCATACCCCTATTCTGCCCCCTATGTCGACGACGAGCATCCCCATCTTCGCCGCCGACAAGCAGCTCGCTGATGGCAACTGGTCCTCGTGGGAGGAGAGGATTATCAGCTCGCTCCGAGGCCGTGGACTCTACGGTTATCCCAGCGGCGCTATCCTTCGCCCACAGAACCCCACCTCGCTCCACCCCACCCTCGCCAACTCGACTATCCCCTCGACCGAGGAGTGGGATCTCCGCGACGCGATGGCCAGCGCTATTATCTACCAGAACGTTGTGGACCCACGCGTGCATGCCCTGTCCGCCAGCGAGACCAGCCGTGAAATGTGGCTGAAGCTCGTTACCAAATTCCACCGCAAGTCGGAGGTGTTGAAGGGCCAGGCGATGGATGCGTTGCGCTCGCTTAAACTCGTGAGCGGACGCGACCTCCCTGCCCACCTCGACGCGATGACCAAGCTGCGCTCCGACGCGCTCGATGTCGGTGCGCGCTGCCCCGAGGAGGAGTACATTTCCATCCTCCTCGCTTCCCTTCCTGCCGCAGAATTCTCCAACGCCATGATCATCCTCGGCGAGAAGAAATACGCGCACGAAATCATCGCCCACCTCCGCGCGCACTGGGACCTGGTCTACAAGACCTCAGTCACCGCGAGCGGGGTCGCACAAGCACTCGCCACTCATACGGGGAACGGTGCTGGTGGTGGGCGCGGCGCGGGGAACTGCAGCAATTGCCGGGTCGGTCCCCACCATCGCGACAACTGCTGGGCGCGCGGTGGCGGGAAGGAAGGCTATGGGCCTGCGTGGTACAAGGCCCCCGCCGGGTTAGAGCCCCGACAGCCGCTCATCGATGCGGCGAACGTGGTGAAGGCCAGCAGGGCCCGCGCGACGAACACGGGACAGGGTAGTGCACACAACGCCGTGTTCGCAGCCGCTGTTGCTGCCGCGGCTGCCGCTATCACCCAAGCGAACCTCCCTGCTTCGCCTGCACCCACTCCCGCGCCGTCCGCGCCGACTGCGGCGGCGGCGTTCTTGTCCCCCATGCCCATCTACTCATGCGTTACCTACGACGACGACGAGGGTGCGTCCCCCTCCACTCCATCCTCGGTTACGGTCGTTAACGCGCCCTCTAGATTCAGACATCTCGGGTCAGATCCTGCCCTTCTGAATGAGCGCGTTAGACGTACCGTAGCTACCCCCCATGTAATTTCTCCGTGAATTTTCATGGCCGGCGTCACACACGACACGCCCGGCGTTCCCACTTTCCTCGACAGTGCGGCGACAGACACATGTGTCCGCAATCGTAAGCGGTTCACGACGTATCGCGAGGAGACCATCGATGGGAATACTGCCGTAGGCGGGTTTTGTGTCGTTGGAACTGGGAGGGCGAGGTTCGATGTACGTGTCGAGGGTGGACCACCACGTACCATCCTCCTTGACGCGATCCACACCCCCGACTTCACGATGAACCTGATCTCCGTGCCAAGACTTGATAGGCGGGGACTTGTGGGCGCTATCGGCGATGGTCGGTTAACCGTCGCTAGCCGAGACGGAACCAAAATTGTCGACGGGGTCTTGACTAAAACGGGGGGTGGACGTGAATTGTACCAGGTCGATGTCGTCGACGATCTGGACGATGAGGAGGGGCCGGTGGTGGCCATTGCAGGACGCAACAGGGACCAGCCGACCGATCTCGAGACCTGGCATCGGCGCTTCGGTCACAGCGACGTCCGGGTCATTGAACGAATGGCCAGAAATTCCCTCGTGGATGGCTTGAGGATCGTTGGGCACGATCTTCGGGGCCTCTGCGAGGACTGCATCTTCGGCAAGCAAGACCGCATGCCGTTCGATGATGAGGTGGTTCACGAACTGGAACCTCTCGAACGCGTCCATCTCGATTTGTGGGGACGGGCGCGTACACCAAGCTGGTCGGGTGCTGTTTACATGATGCTCGTATCCGACGGCGGGACGTCGATGAAATTCCCTTTGTTCTTGAATAACAAGACGAAGGAGACGACGCTCGCGGCATTCCGCGATTGGGTTACGGCCGCGGAATTACAAACTTCGGCGCGCTTGAAGTGCGTCCGGATTGATTTGGGAGGAGAATTTGACAACGGGTTGTTCCTGTCGTATTGCGCGGCGCGGGGTGTCACTGTGGAGAAGGTTCCGAAGGCGTCATCAGCTGCGCACGGACACGTTGAACGGGGGAATCGTACGGTGGTGGAGGGGACCAGAACGCAGTTAATTGAGTCGGGGCTCGACGCGCGTTTCTGGGCCGAGGCGGCGGCGGCACATTGCTATGTCCGTGGCTTCGTTCCCTCTTCCCGACACCCCGACGTTGTTCCGTGGGTCGCGTGGTTCCGCAAGAAAGACGCGTCGGGGAAGCTCGTCAAGCCGAATATTTCCCATCTGCGTGCATGGGGGAGTATGTGCTGGGTGAAGGACTTGGACGACGTCGAGGGGAAGCTGGGGAAGCAGTCGTGGAAGGGGAAGATGGTCGGTTATATGGGGCGGCGTGGGTATCGCATTTTCGACGCATCGCGCGCGCGCGTCTTCCAGGTATGAAATGTCATCTTCGAGGAAGGGGTGCCGCACCGCACGCGCGCCGGACCGGAGGAAGATTCACTCCCTCAGGACCGGCCCCTCCTCGAGGCGGAGGACTTACCGCCGCCCAACCACGACGTGCCTCCCGTCCAAGCGGACCCAGTCCTTCCACCGAATGATGGCCCCCTCCTCGACGTTCCAGACCTACCGCGTCGGAGCGAACGCGCCACGAAGCCCACGCGCGCCCTCCTCGACATGCGAGCGTCAGGTGAGATGGAGGCCATCGCGAAAGCCGCAAAGGAGGATTGGGCGCGCGACACCCTCCGACCCACCGCAAATGCTGTTGACGTCGGCTGGGAGACGTTCGACGATACCCTACTTCGTAACCCGTGGGCGTTCGCCAGTTCGATCAAGGGTTCAATTCCGCGCTCGTACCGCGACGCCATGCGGGAACCCGAGAAATGGATGCCACCTATGCAAGCAGAATTTGATCAACTCGAGGAACGTGGTGTGTGGAAACGGGTGGACTTACCTGCGGGGGAGCGCGCGATAGACGGAATGTGGGTGTATGATCTTAAGGTGGATGGTGATGGTAATGTGATAAAGAGGAAGGCGAGATATGTGGCGCGCGGGGACGAGATGATCGAGGGAAAGGACTTTGAAGTGAAGTGGGCGATGGTGGCACGGATGGAGTCGGTGAGGATGGTGTTTGCGGTGGCTGCAGTGAAGGGGCTGCGTGTCCGGCAGTGGGATTTTTCGGGGGCGTACTTGAACGGCGTGATGGACAGACCGGTCTACATGCGCCAGCCGCGGGGGTTCGCAAAGCAGGGGGAGGAGGGCAAAGTTTGCTTGCTGTTGCGACCGCTTTACGGGCTGGTGCAAGCGGGACACATCTGGTACAAGCTTCTCGCGTCGTGATATGCTGACCTGGGTTACAAGGAGAGCTTAGCCGACCCATGCATCCGAACGCGCCAGCGAGGCGACGACTACACACTCACCTCCACCCACACGGACGATGTTCTTGGTGTATCTTCCTCCGATGACGAAAGCCAACGCGTCGTGAAGGAGTTTGCCGCCAAATGGGACTTGAAGGAAGTCGACGTGTCGTTGCTGCTCGGGTTGACTGTGGAAAAGCTCAGCGACGGATCAATTTCGTTGAGCCAAACACAGTACTTTGAGAAAGTCTTGGCGCATTTCGGCTTCCAGGATCTTCCTCCGCTGTCAACGCCTTTCCCACCCGGCTATCAGATCCGCGCCTCTACTTCCCCGCTCTCCGCCGAAGACGCCGCCTTCATGGTCGACAAACCGTTCCGGCCTATTCTCGGGACACTCGTCTGGGGGAGCAGCGGTACCCGGCCTGACATCTCATATTCGTGCTGTGCGCTCGGCCATGTGCAGACTAACCCCAACCCGAAGCATTGGTCACTATTGATCGGTGTCTTGCGGTACGTGAAGGGGACGCTGGACTACGGCATTCGTTACTCGCCGTGCGCCACCGGGGACGTTCGTGGAGGTCTGGGATTGAAGCCGGAGGGATACGTCGACTCCGACTGGGCAGGTTGCGTGGATACTCGGAGGTCGACATCCGGATACGTCTTCTTTATGGGAGGAGCACCGGTATGTTGGTCTGCAAAACGTCAGCCAATCGTTGCCCTCTCCACCACGGAAGCCGAGTACATTTCTCTGGCGCGAGGAGCGCAACAGGCGATGTGGATCAAAAATTGGCTATCCGAAGTCTTCTTACCCCAGGAGATGCCTCTCCATCTCCGCGGCGACAACCTCGGTTCCATCAGCCTCACGGAAACGAACAAGGAACACGGGCTTTCCAAACACCTCGATATTCGTTGGCACTACATCCGCGAGCGCGTCAAAGAAGGCGAGATCGTTGTGTCGTCGATTCCGGGGAAGGAGAACATTGCCGACATCTTGACGAAAGCGCTCCCGCGTATCGCGCACGACCGGATCGTTGGGGAGATGGGGCTGGATTGGAGGAGGAAGGCTGCTCGACGCCAGGGGGGGTGTTGAGGCGCGAGGCTGCCTCTTTAGGAAGATGGCGTCTCGCGTCCGCGTTTGGTATTTCCTGATCTGTTTCTCTTATTGAATATTTAGACGTCGATCGCTTCCGCACCGTATTTAAGGTGCGGATGCGTGACAACGACCCTCAGTCTCTTACCACATCCCGGGTACGACTGAGGGTACGTTTATATCTTATTTTACTCACACACACATCACTTATACATATATTATTGTACAGACTTATTGTATTCTCTACAGGTACATAACGGAGGTCTCTTACCACATCCCGGGTACGACTGAGGACTTATTGTATTCTCTACAGCCACAACTTCCGGTCAACCAAGCCAGGGACAAACTGTTGAATCGGAGAGGAGTCCAGTGATTGATTAGGAGCGAACTGTTGAAGAAAGCCTGAAGAGTTTGAGTGAGGTTTGGGGACACAAAATCAAGGGAAGAGGGGAAAGGCAGTAACGGGAAGCGGCTTGACATTGGCTTTTTATCTACGCCACGGGGATATGGCCACGGTGAGAGAAAGTGCGGCACAAGTTCGAGGGTTCGAGCGCCTCAGGTGTCGCCACAATACCAATTGACTAGTGCTCAGCAAACTGGTGATCCTCATTGCTGGGTAGATTTAATATGGCCCTGGGGGGCCTGTTTCATTTAGCCTAGCACAGTTGGTTAGCGCACCAAAACTTCTAACACCAACTTCCCAGTGTTCGAGATCGAGACTTACTGTACTATTTCGCTCAATTCGAAAGTACGCGTCACAGCCCCCAAAATTTTCGAAAATTTTCGAACCTGTCACGGGTCACCCTGTTCAAGCCGAATAATCTTCTCTCAATCGTACTCCTGTGGGTCTTCGGAATGGTCAATCTCAACCTGCTTTTTGCCGACTTTAGACCGTGTCCCTTGAGAAGGGGCCAGGACTGGGTTTGAATTCTCAGCAGCAGAGCTGGATTCCGCCGTTGAGCTAATATTGGGGCGCTGGGATCCACTGGGTGAATCGTTGCAAGATGAATCGGAGGCGGACAGTGAATTAAGTGTATGCCCAGTATCTGGGTCTGGGTGCTGCATAACCTGGGATTCAGCATTCGCACCAGTGCTGAAGAAGGTCTCAGAGTGTGGGGTCACATCCGACATTTCGATATCTTCCTCGATTGGCACCCTTTGCAGATCAAGTATACGCGCAGAAGATATTTTCCGCAGTTCAGCTGCTAAAAATTCTTTCACCATTGCGTCCGGCAATCTAAGATTGAGTGGGTATGAGCCGCAATTTCAAGACGGGCATGAATCAAGGCAAACCTGGGGTCATTCTGTTGAATGTATCGCGGAGTTTGATCTGCGTCATCTGTCAAGACGCGGTAACAGACCTACACAGATTATAAGCTATGTGAAGGTATGCAGATTCCGGAAATGCGTACTTCGCCATGGATGCGAATTGGCTCTAGGATTTTCACCACCTGGCCACGGAGATCTGTGCCCACCGCTGGGAGACCCGAAGTCGGAGTGGCGCCCGCCGGAATACTGCTGCGAGGATGCCACTCAACATACAAGGCATTGAGGTCTTCGGTTGGATCGTAATCCTCGTTGCAAAGGCGCTCCCGGAATTGTAGAAACTGATGTTTTTCAATGTAAATCCGCATGCGCTTGCAGCGTTGTCGCAGATACTCGTAGTGACTGCGTTTGAGGGCTATCATCTCTGCATCCTTGACCGGATGAAAAGGTAGAGGCTTGAGGGGCGCCTGTTCCCCTGCCCGATTCTTGAAAGTAATAGACTGAAGGATCTCGCCAACATCAACGCCCAAGTCTAGATTGCAGAGCTGAAGCTGGTTCCAAAAGTTGTAGACAATCTCTCGGCCAATGCGATTGGCCCAAGGTTCCTGCCCACCGAGGATTTCCTGCCCATGGGTCGCAAAGTCGCGAAGTTTTACTGATGCTTCCGGGGCGTAGTTTCCAAATCGCATAGAAGGTGTCATCGACATGTACGTGTCCCGGTTGTGTGCGGAACGCATGGCATACTGAACAACACCGATACGTCCAAGCTCAGACAATTTCCATGCTGCCTCGAGCATAGTGGTAGGTAGAAGGCGAGTGAAGTATGATTGGAATGTTGTTTACCTCTTTCCGTGCGGATTCCGATCCTTTTCAACACAAGCCACGGCCACGGCCAAGCCACGCCCCATTGATGGCATCAGACAAATTGGCTTGCGCCCGCCATTTTGTTCGCGACGAGCACTGTCACTTCCCTCGTGGTTCCTCAACCTTATCCGACCGTGATTCGAGTCTCCCCCTGCCTGACCCTGGCTTGAGTGCGGGGAGCTCATCCTCCCTCCCAGCCGCGAAGCAATCGCATCCAGATGCACTGCCGCTGATGACTCCGGATGAAATGGAATCGGCGGGCGAGGAGTGGCCTTGGGAGCCCACTGGGACCGTGTGGGTCGACGACGACGTCTCGTCTGATGTTTATGTCCCTGCGGAACCGTTCCGAGTGACGCAGAACTGCCGAGTTCAGCGTATTGAGCGTGTTTCTGGCGTTCCATCGCAAATGCCCGTCCCTCGTGTTCCGACCGCGTATATCATCAGTTTTAGCAGTGTCCGTGACACGTACAAGGACGAGGATGGTGAGACGATGAACTTGGAACTGATCCTCAAAGACAAGGTAAGCTTCACTGCAATATTGACTAGTTTCGTGACATCCAATGACGGTTTCAGGATTGCCACTCCTGGGACAGCACCCTGGGCGAGAGGCAAACAGGCCGAGCCCCCAGCGTGAATGTCAAGCTCTTTGCGGGTGTTGGAGTATTTGAAAAGGTTTTATGCCGGCGCGCACGCCAGACTTGCCAAGGTTTATATGCGTGTGATTGCGTAGAGTCATCACTGTTAGACGTCGAACGCTATGAATTGGATCCTCACGCCGGACACGCGATCAATAGCGCTCAAATTCAACAGCGACTGACCCGGGGCACGGTAATCCAAGACAAGGGGATCTGGTGAGCTGGGATTCATTATGTAAAACTCTCCAGCTCATAATTTAGCTTCGTAAATTCCGTGAAGAAAATGAAGTGTACTGGGAAGGACTCCTCTGGGAAGCCGTGTGACGGCTATCAGGTCCTAAAGAAGGCTACTCAGGTGTCATTTTCGCCCTCCACTCATTCCCGACACAGATTTCACACGTCACAGGCTCTCCTCGGCGGCCGATTTCATTATTTTTCGTCCAGCAATCGCTCACAGGCCTGGCCAACTCACACGGGGACCTACATTTCAGCCGACGCCGACGAGAATCTATGTGTTCGGTTTTTTCGAGGAGAATCTGTAGACACCGCAAGTGCCGACAAGGGGAGGGCACGAGCACATGCAGTCGTATTATTGGATCTGGGTCAGGGAAAAAGGGGAAACAGCTGTGTCGTCAGTATAAACTCTCTCATTCTTCGCGCGCCTGTTTTTCAGTCGTTTCAGAGTTCCCGCACCTCAAAGACAGTGTGGTCCGCGGCGGTCACGGCACCTTCACCCAGCCTGGTCAAATACAAGAAGATATCGAATAATTCTCGATTGGGGTTGGCACTATACGAGTCTATTTGCAAGGCTTCAATAAAATACATTGACGCTCGCCACTGAATTGCATGTAGGTGACCTAGGGGTGAGTTCATTTTCACCTTGAAAACAGAATTGGAACTCGGACTCGACACTAACATCAGGATCTCTGGAGGTTCAATTCTCAAGCGAACCCGGCTCGGTTAGTACTTTTGAAATATATTTTCCAGTTCAACCTTGTTGATGCAATAATAGTCTCTGGTGGTTCACGTTCCTCAATTGAGCTCGTTTGACTGGGTTATTGCCGAACCTTTAGGTTTGGTTCCTTACACCGATATGTTTGCTATACATTGCTTGCCTTAAATGGCCATTGATGTGGGATAGCCAATGAGAGTCTTGGGGCTGTGTTGCATAGCCTCCGCCACAGAAAGGCTTCAGGACCATGTCATATTCATTCTTTCGTCCATATATGGGCATTTTGCGGTGCCCCTGCCTTTGTTCTTGTTTGTCTGCCGGTCTCTCGCCGTCTTATCTTTCTCCTCTTATCTGCTTCTGGTCGAATGTCTTGGTCTTTTCTGGCCTTCTGTGTCCTGGCCAGCCTCGCCTCCCTTCTCTCCGCTCTCGCTCCCTACTCCCTTTCTTTATTCGGTCACATTGCTATAACGGGTTTCTTTTTTTTTTCCTTTTATTTTGTGATTCCGTCTCTCCCTTGTCATGCTTACACTGACACCGACTTTTTCAGTTTCAAAACGCAGTTTCTCTATCACTGTCTCTCGGAGTATGCAGTGTCCGGGCAACCTGTTGCGTGGGACGCGGCACTAGAAATGCACAATGCGATCGATGGTCGCTGGAAGGTACGTCCATGTGCTTCTTGTGCTCGTGTCTGCTTTTTTGTTCATCTTTTTTTCTACAGACTTTTGCATCGACGCTGCCCGATATCACCAAGAAGAATTGCACCAATGGTCCCACTAGCTCTATGTTTCTGGCTGGTCGAAGACCTGTTTTTATTCCGAACGCTGCGACGGTGGACGTAAGTGTGGCTTGGATATCGTCAATTTTCTGTTGAAGCTAATAACCACTCAGGAGGGCCGGGCTTCGGAATACGAAAATAGTTTCAATCTCATGCCCTTCTGGGTGACTCTGACCTCCGTTACAATCGTGTGCCAGAGGTCCTTGTATACAACGCACTCACTAGAGAATTTTTCCCCGATGTGGTTCCACCACCTTCATCGCCTTGGTGACGGCCTAGTCATGAACGTCACTCTTGCACCCATGGTGAGGCTTTCCGATTCACGTACGACTTGAGGACTTACGGTGTTTCTTGAAAACGTAGGCTTACTCGTACAGCAGGCAGCTCAACTGGGACTACCGGCTGGTTAACATAACCGTTCTCGGTCGTGTTAGTGTTGTTTTGGTCGCTACTTGTACAATTTGCTGACGCTCGCGCTTAGCGCGAGGACAACACTTGCTCTAGCCCCACGAAATACGCCGTGAAGCGCAAAGTCGTCGATCTTTCCTTAGACGATTCCGACGAAGACGATCAGCCCAGCCCCAAGAAAACCTCTGCCAGCGCCAAGAGCTCCGCAGATGGCAAATCTGGTGCGACGACATATGGGCACGGGATGACGGAGGGCTTCCATTTTCTTGATCAACTACTGAACCGCGTTGCGTACCAAGTCGTGTCCAAAAAAAATGTTGTATACAGAGTAAAACCCAAAATGTAGTATAGTATAGAATGCAAAAGCCAAATCGTCGTGTGGTCTGTTGGCCAACAAATTTGGAGGTTCGGCACCTGCCGCTCGCGGCCTTACCCTCACTCATTTCATTTTTTTTGATGTATTTGAGTGCTGTACACACATTTTAAGGTCGTTCGGAGGGGGGTATCTGATGGAGCCTAGGGGTGTTCTCATCGTCGCTACTGCCGTAATCACTGTGATGGTGCCTCGTTTGGATGGCCTGACGCGCTACTACCTGCCGGTTTTTGGGGCGCGGCATGTCGAGAAACACATACCCGGAGACCTTTTGAGTTGTTCAATATTCCGAGCAAGAGTTATAGGCCGGTTGCAAGGTCCGTAGAGGCTGCTAGAAAGTCGACGCGTCTCCCAATTACAGCAGTGACTCATGTCACACGAGTGACAGCACGCGTTTGGATCACCGGTACCAAAAAGCTTATAACTTTTCAACATCTCCAAGAATCCGTACAGCTCCGCGGACAAGATTTTAAATAAATAAACACAGCGGAAGTTGACATAGCCAAAACCCTGGCGCATGCGACTAAAACCCGAGATCTCTGGACTTGAGCGGGAAAAACACACACGGGATTGCATAGTTGAAGAAAATACAAGCGCTCGGGGGACCGCTCCGCGGTCCCCCTCCCCCTTTATTGATCACAGAAATTCAAAAAAATGTAAAAACTCTGGATTTACAGCTGCTTGCATAAGAAAACAAATAATAAAATCAGCGGAAGAGGCTGTTCACGTCCAGACAGCCGGAAGCGCAACGTGCTTGAGGAGCGAGGCTGTACATGTCAAGTGAGGGTGGGATTTTACGCGGCCGCGGCAGGCACGGCATGAGTGGAAACAGAGAGCTCGCCGAAAAAGGTTAGCACTGATGGCGGAGTTTAAAAAGGCTTCAGACGGACAGGCTTAATTTTAGAGGGAGAAGAGAGTAATAAAATTACGCTGTCCGAAGCCTTCAAACTCCGCCGGCAATCATTGGCTGGCTTTGGCTTTGGCGGGAGGGTAGGCAGGTCGGGATCGACGCATTCTGGCAGCTCGGATCAACATTATTATTTAGTTACATCCAGCAAGTGGGACGCCGGCGACCGCTTGTTGATGATAAGAAGACGCTCCTGGAAGCGGAGAGGCTGTTGTTGGGCTATTGCAGCCAGTGCATCTTAGAGTCTGTTTGAAAGTTGATAAGGAAAGCCGTGGCGGCAAAGCGAGACAGCAGACATGGACACAAAAGGGAAAGAAGAGAAGTGAGGTTGTTACCATATAACCGGACTCGCTGATTGCCGGCGGAGTTTGAAGGCTTCGGACAGCGTAATTTTATAAAGAGGGAGATAAGATTTAGCGACGTCAGGTTATTCTTTGACCTATTTACTCGTGAACTGCCGATTCAATTTTTTTCCAAACGATTGTGGAAGAAAGCCTTAGCATTTGCGAAATTGGAACCGACCCCGTCTATGAGCCAGACACGGCCAAAGCTGCCGATCTTTGATCGGCCGATGCCCGTTCCCACACAAAGTGGTATCGGAGCATTCGACGTAATGAAGTTCGACCGTGATGCGTGACTGTCGATTTGAATGAAATATGTAGTACAGTATCTTCTCCATTCATGGAACTAAAATACAGCGTGATGGGTGTTCGTTATTTTTGGGGGTGATCGTAGTTGGCAACTGATTATAATATCACTAGTTAAAACGACTCCTGTAGTCTGGCGAGAGACGTACCTTGCGACTCGCCCATACACCGTGAAACGCGCGCAAGAAGTAACCAGAGAAGAGCTTGTTGTTGTCGTCAAACATATCTGTGGTGAGGAGATTGTAAAGCAATTAACGTTCATAAATATCAGCCTGAGGACTCACCGTCTCCGAAACCTAGATCTTGAGCGAGTACGTTGCAGTCACGCTCTTCCCAGGCTTGCCGCACACTGGCAGGGCCAGCGGACAGCAGGATCTCCAACCAGTACAGATCTGTGCGTCATGTCGTCAAGTCAGCCTAATGATTTCGGGAACGGCTCGGCATACCTCGGCTAAGGTGGGTCCAGAACCTGTCGAAATGCAGTGATTGTGCAGGGGGATTCACCCTCATCTCCGGTGCGCATTAGCTCATCCTCCATTAGCTTCTCTAGGAGGCTGCGTAGGAAACCAACAGAGGAATAAATACCCAGAATCTGGTCGAGCGGGTAGGCGTTTAAGACCGCAGTGCGCTGGCGCCAAACCTTCTTGATTGTCCCTTCATCAAAGTTTTCGATTTCATTCAAGTGGTAGTGGCTACCGTCGAACAGCTCGCAGTATAGCATGACTCGGTATCGGAAGCGGAAGGATTCTTCCCAGGTCAGGACACTCGCGTTCGACTTCCGGTCCCTGATTCTGAGTACAGTCAGTTCACCTCCTGCCCACAGGAGTGGGACGCACATTGAACTATAGATATTCTCAAGGGCTTCAACCAACTCGCAGTCCTCTTCCAGACACATTTTTTCTTTCGCGGTTATCAAACTGCTCGCATCGTGTTCTTCAGAGCAATTTGTGGCCATGGTGAGAGAATCTATAGAGGAGCCATTCTTGTCGCCTGGATAGGGGTACCGTAAGACCCGCAAGGCCTGAGGGAGTGCAGGTCCAACGATATTATAAGCCACCGCGCGCGTTATGGACTGGGAAAAAAACACAAGGTTAGTGACTCGACTCAGACAAACCGCCACTTGCCTTTGGGTGTGCCTGGAAGACGCGGTGAAAGGCGCGAGAGACGAGCACAGTTGATTGGAGACTGCTAAAGGTGGAGCAAAAGGTCATGATATGGGCCACGATATCATCGTCCAGAGACAATGCACTGAGAGAACGCATGAGGAGAACCGGTGCACACAGGGAGATGCAGGACCAGCAAATTGGCCCAGGGCCGCCGGCAAAACCCCGAGGAATGATAAATTTGTTGGCTCGTGATGGTTGCCGTTTCGACGTACTTATAAAAGGATCAGTTTATGGCTTATACTTCAGAGTAAAATAACATTGAAAGACAAAGCTCTCATTCTTTTGTTTTCTACTCGTTATGACCAAAAGTAACCGGAAGAGGTGCTTCTTGGCAGGATATGGTATCCTTTGGCAAATTCTTTACCCAGAATTCGGAAAGAAACATGCTTCAATATATCCAATCAAAAAACAGCATCTAGTGCACTTTCTTTCTGTGAAAATCGGGATCTAAATCATTCTTTGATCAAGGCAGAGATTTTTGCCCTCTTTTAATTTATTAATGGAGCCATTTAGGAATTCTGTACACCCCCCTAGATTTTTTTGTGCATATTTCTATAGGTCAGCGGCTAATTATCAGATATTAAGATATCCAGAAATACCATCAGGAATTCATAGCTGAAAGCCCAGAGCTTGATTGTACAACTGGGCGTAATGGAGGCATGGGGTACGACCTCTGGTGAAGTGATTGTGACGTTGTGGCTACCCATTTTCGTGATACTTGAGGGTGAAAACTGCGGCAGTTATAATGATTTCAATGTTTCTACTGAGTCCGGGTCGACAACCTTGCACTCCTCCTCCGAACTTTCTGGCTCGGTCCCTGTCCTTGTGACTCTGTTGTCTGTCCGACGGACGACTGGAGGAATCGACCCGACATCCTTCACTTTTTGACGTTTTTTGGTAGAAGGAACATCGGGAACATCCTGTGGGGAAAATGTTATGCACGCTTGCGCAATACGAATACCAAAGGCGCAAACCTGTGATTCATGCGACTCGTGCTGACGTTTGGGATGTTTTTTCCGGTGGCTCGGGGACATCCGCGGGAACGGCAGTACGGTCGCCATTCGCTACCTGGCGCTCCACCAAAAAATAGTAATTAGCGGACCACCCGGGATATTTGGCGGGCCGGCACCTTGTCGACGGGCGAGCTTAACGTTGACGGGGCACAAGAAACGGACCAGGATTCGACGAGCCGTACGCGGGTGGTATTGGCAAAATTGACGCGTCGCGCGAGAGATATAGAGGACGCGCTGGCATGAATCTTAGTCTGGGTGTCTCTCGTAAATTCTACTGACGTTTGGTCGCAAGAGGACGGCAGGGGCGTGGTCTGAAAACACACACCTGGGATGGGTGCGTTTGCTCCGTGGTGGGCTTGAGGATACTCTTCCTCGGCGTCTGCTATGTTATACAGATGTTAAGTCAATACCAACAGATGCAGGAACTTTGAACGCACCCCGAAGTAGGGCGTGAACTTCGCTAGGCTCAGTACTTCCGTCACCTGCGCAGGACTTGTCGCTTGCGCGCCTCCCACCCCGACGGGGGATTTATTCGCTCCGGCAATGGAACCGCGGTGGCTGGGGCGCTCCTTCACCATGGGCGAGGGCTGATGCACTTGCTAGAGACTGAATCAGAGAGAGACTGCGTGGCAGCGAGATACGTAAGCTATCCGATCATTAGTCAGTGGCATCACGTGTTATAAAATCTCATCAGGGAACGGCCATTTAGACATTGTGCGCTTCCTGGTCGAAAACGGCGCGGATGTCAACAAAAGTTATTGGAACGACACACCTTTGCGCGTGGCAGCAGGGAACGGCCATTGAGACAATGTGCGCTTCCTGGTCGAATACGGTGCGGATGTCAACGGCAAATGTATGTGCTTCGTGCGATTCATTACGACAGTCTGTTGACGTCAATTTAGATGACAAGAAAACACCTCTGGACATGGCAGCAGAAAACAGACACACCGAGATTGTGTCCTTCCTGCGCACTCATGGAGTGTCCGAGGGACAAAGTGACCCAATCGAATCCGTGCCGCATTTGCAACCGCTCTTGGCTGGCGCTGGATACGTTCCATTACATAGATGGCTCCGCAATCTGCACATCTCATAGTAGAATGTGGAATCTATAGTGCCAAATGTGGTGTTTGGAGACTGGAATTGTCTGCCCGTCGTTTGTGCCCCCAAAAAAGTAGCTAGACCTCATCCTGTCGTGAATTTGATCTCCTCTGCACAATTTCAGCCCTTGCCACTCATTATTGCTCTTTGGCTAGGTGACAGGCCCATGCCGCTAGCTCGGGGGAGCTGTCCGGTTGGGTCACAGTTCGGCTATGCCTCTCGACGCCTTGTGGCTATTCCGCCGCTGAATGCAGTGAATTTGAGAATGAAACTTGGACCCTCGCGCCTTATTTTGTCCATACAGCAAGGGAAAATCGAAAGCGTAAAGCAAGTCAGCGAACTCGGGGCCCCAATACAATCAAACTCAGCACATCAAAACGCACTCACAGTTCGTAATTTTCTTTGGGGAAATTGCATGCTCTCACTTTAGCCAGGTCAGTTGCATTCCAAGTACGTTCTTCTCGCTCCGATTCTGCGGTCAGACTTATCTTTGCTAGGCTTACTTTGGTCTCATCACTCGAGTCCTGGGAGCAGGTGGACCAGTGTCTGGGAATTCCAAGAGAAACCCAAGCATACCGCCCAGAGCAGAGCTCCAAGAGCAACGTTCGCCGATGGGATGACTCTTGAGAAGAACCAACCTAAAAAGTGTCTTTAGACCATTGAATCTGGCCCCACTTTGGGTTTCAAGTCCCCGAGGAACGAAACTGTCGGGACATCGGTGGCAGTTGGCCTCGGAATGGCGTGGGTTGCCGGCTCCGGCGTCAAAACATTTGGTCACAAAGTACTCCTAACAACTTCCAAAAGTATACATCGGACGGAAGGTGCCCCTTGCCGAATTTAAGTTTTGTGCGGAGCATGCCGAGGGCAATTTGCGCTGCACCGTCCAATTGTTGGCTGGCCCCGTGCCCCGGAACCATTGCAGTATACATCGGGCGGAGAGTGCCTCTGGCCAAATTTAAGCTTCCTGCCGAGCACGCGCTGCACCGCCCAATTATGTGCTTATATTTACCGACTTTGGTTCACCTAGCCCCCGAAATACACAAATACGGAGGGGTCTCCGTTGGGGTTACCCAGCCGCAGGCTAAGACCAAGAAACCCGTGAGTTGTTTGTCCCTGTACTTTGCACCCCGTCTGATGCGACGCCCCTCAGCGGAATCTCGAGTGCGTGGAGCTGGCCGCTGCATAGTATGGCCCTTAATCATCTGTGGTCGCAGCTTTCCGATGCGACCAAAGTCAAGTTTACCACAGTCGCAGAGTACGAGCCGGTGGGGGTTTTCCGCCCCAAAGCTTGTCCATGATGAGGCATTCCGCACCTGCAAGTTTCATTGAGCACACGCCGGTCTTCTTGCGCGACCCTCATCCTCGCCTATTGTCCCGACAGCAAAGACTGGAAAGATCGCGATGCAATACTCAAGGCCGCGGAGGACTTTATGACATCTGATAGACCATTACCGGCAAAGAAAGCGGACGGACAACCTTTGGGCTTTTGACGTCAACGAGGGCTCAAAAAAGTGGGCTTACAAATAAGCCAAATGCGGTATCTGACGTGTCATGGCATTTCAAACTCAGATCGACCGTATGTTTATATCTGCCGGTCACCATAGCGAGTCCACGGTGTGTTCTTCCCCCTTTTTTTTTCAACTTTCGGATCCGCTGTTACATGGCCGCGATATCACAATGGGATACTGCGAAGAGTTCGAGGCAAGTCTTTTCGTCATGTTCAATGTTCTCGGCCCTGATGACCTTTTACATAAGACTCCCCTCCTTGAAATCGATGAGATTTCCAGTGACTGGATGCACCATCATGGTCATGATCACTGCATGTAAGTCTTCCTTGATAGGTACCACTTTCTATCAATGTTGGATACCATACCGTTCTCTTAGATCAGAATACCGTTTTTTTTGGTCCAAGTTTCGATCCTAAACGAATTGATAATCAGCAGTTAAGGGTAACCACTTGAGCTCAATTCAGGCCAATCTGGCTTGACTCGGTCTCTCATTGGTTTCTTCACCAACGGTTTGTGATATACTCTGGGTTCACGAGTCAACAAATGAACACTTTCTCCTTCAAATGTTCGATATGGGTATTTCGTAGTATCTAGGTGGTTCCGAAGTACAGGTACATCTGAGAGGTTGCCGGAGCGAAGCGAAGGCAAGTCTTGTATCACTGGATTAGGATCCATGCTCACCTGGCACCCGTTAGCGCGGTGTCTCGCCCCCGTCGTCATTGCGCAACCAGAGCTGGACATTTCGCTCGGCATCCAGCGCCGGACGCCCGCGAGTCTGAACAAATTACGGTAGGTTAAACTGCTCGCACACAGGACAATCGGGTTGCATACAGGACCACAGGAGGCAATTGACACATCGCCAAATGGGTTGTTTCTGCACGGCTGAAAATGTTTCTGAAATCATTAGTTTCTATACCAATATCTACGGGGAATAAACAGTTACTGAAGCTCAAAGTTTTGGAGGTTATAAATTGGATATTGAAATGATGAGAATCAGGTATGTTTCCATCGCTTCTGAAACTTCCCGTTTCGGATGTGATTTCCACCCAGTTAAAGCTGTTGCTGAAACTATTAGTTTTAGCAACACTTTTGGCCACGAAGAAACAATAAGCTTGTAACCGGATTTCGGCGGGCCGCCAAAACAATAAGAATCAGCCACCAGCCATCAGTTTGCGTAACACAAAAAAGCGACTGGATGGCTTGGGTGGCTGCTGCGCAAACTCTCTAATATCGGAAGAGCTTTCTTCATAGTGTTCCATGACTCACAGACCTGTTCGTTAAATGTGACCGAAAATGAATCGGCATAGATCTTGGCCTCGAAACTTCACCCAGCGGATAGGAACGACGAACTTGCCATTTTTGAGACGGGCTATTTCATTCACATAATAGTGGGAGGATCCAGCATCATACATTGGACTCAATGCGTCGAGATCCATGCTTTTGTGCCACTTTTGTGCATGCAAAATTTCGCTAATGATGCCATTTCTGGATAGACGTGAATAAATTTCCGAGTAGTTGGGTTAGCCCAATCATAAAGGCAATAATTAGCAACAGTTTTGTCTGTGAAGTGCATCTACTGTGTGTACCTTCGCAATGATCGTGCGAGGATCATTCATGAAAAATACATTGCCGAGCGGGGATATGCAAGGAATGCTTGGAATTCCGGAGTCAGAGCGAATTTGCTTCTGAACTCGTCGCAAGTGGTTGAAAGAAGGGAGATTTTTGCAGCCAGCTTCCTTCAAGACCCAGAGAAAAACCCGCATGAGTGAGGTCGAGACCCGCAATCTCGGCAAATTGTCCCTAAATTAGGAAAGGGAGGGTTTTCCTGCGGCACGGAGCCCCCTGTGATGGGCACAAAATCGGCATGCCTGTGGCATGCATGCGCATCCGTGCGCATCAACGCCACCCGTGAGCATCCGTGCGCATGCATGCGCACTTGGGTTTTGTCCAGTAACAACTGTCATACATGTGGTGAACGTCGGGGTGGTCCAAGTTACGCGCTTTCACAAATTTCACAGTATACGACGAAGATGGCGTGGACTCCTTTTGGGCTCCGCCACATCGCTCACGTATAGCCCGACAAACACTATTTTGGCCGCACCACTCACAAATTCAGCTCTTGCAGGTGGCAGGTCCGAATCAATTAAGCATAGTTCAAGGGCAGTCAAATTGATTAAATTGAATATCCCGCCGAAATCGTTTGAACTGGCAGTGGGAATCGGGCCTTGAAATGGGCGGCAGTGACCCATAAAAAAGTAGACCTCTGCCGCTATCAGAACTGCAGCGAATTGGCATCAGAATGGAGGTGGACGGAACGACGTTACGGAAAGCGTCGCCTGTTGGCCTGTAGTTATCCAGAGACATTGATGGTAGTTCTCGACAAAATCTGCGCAACACAATACGCATCCCCAACCCCCTTCCCCTTTCCATACATACTACTCACTCTTTATTTTCTGGCACTTGCTCTTTCCTGGAGAATACGAGAGGAAGCTGCAGTACATAAGGTCTCGATCATTTATTTCCTTGATTCACTAGGATGTTCCTTAACTTTATTCACTGCAATGTCACTCAACTCCGTCCCTCCATCCCTCCTTCCTCGAATCTTGAACCAGCACTTCCTCGCTTCTCCAGGTCCCCTGCAACTCATCTTTTCAACCGCTCCCCTCCAACCGATTTATCCTCCTGACGCTCTAAAGGTTTTTTATGCTGCAGCCTCGTCTCTCGTAGACAGACGCTTCAACACAATAAACCTCATACCTCCCTTGTTGCGTCAAATCTTCCCGCCTTCCCGACTTCCTGACTTTATCTTTCTTTCTTTCTTTCTCGATCTGCTACTCGCTATCACAAAAAGTAACTGGAAATGCATTTATTACTCGAGATTACATGCACTGAGCTCAACCACCAACTATCGACAGATACCTAAGGATCCTGCACGCAGATGCCTCAACTTGTTTGGGATGAATGGGATCATTGGCACTGTCTAGAGCCGGGGCGAGATCAACGATGCTGATGGCAGTTATGTCATCTCGTGATCCGCCCTCAACATTGTCCTCAAATAAATAATCTGAGACTGGATAGACAGGGGTTTGACCTTGGACTGTGTTCTAATGCATCTTGGCTTAATTATAAAGGTCCAATTCCAATGATACGTCCACGGAACGAATCAGCAAGGCATGCTGCAACATTACCCCCCAAAATTGCAACATGCATCGGAGAAACCCCAATTAAAACCATAATCTCTCCAAAGTGGTAATTCAAATCGGTGTAATAGCCGCTCCCGAGTGACCTGATTGGCTTTTGTCCAAGAAGATGCCACTGATATGCAAACTTAAGCTAAAGATGTTGGGCAAGGAATTTGCCAAAATGAGCCAAAATGACTTGCCGAGTATTTGGCCTATTTTCACCCATAAATCAACCTCCTAACCTTATTCATGCTGGTAGAAATGTGTGGTACATACCCTAAATATGCTTTCAGGACACGATAGCGATTCAAAGTGTGTAGAAGGATGTGTGTTCAAGCAATTTTGGCCGTTTGCGGCAGAATCACGTGCAATTTAATCAATCCATTTATCGAGAACATACACGCTGATTTCAAAGCCGATTATTGCATGAAGGGAGGTCATATATCCGAACATCTCCGTTGTGTTGGAACCAAAAAAATCTACAAATTGATGCCATGAAAACTCAATTTCCGGTTACTTTCTGTGATAGCGAGTATGTAACTCAGGATCTCTGCGGAGTATCTTTCCAGCTCTCTGCTAGCATGGTAGGTAACCTTAACCCCGGCGCTCTGCTGACTTTACTTTATGTTATGTTAGATTTGGCCCAAATGCGCGATAATTTGACCTCGTGATGTCTCATAGGTCATACCATACAGAATTATAATATCGCACCTGCAGCGGTGCATGCCTAGGCACACTCATGGTCCTAACCGAAAGGCCGCGCTCTCGTTCCCTCAGTTCGACAGTTGAGGCGCCCGGTCACTTGGGCTAAGCTCGGTCCGGAATAGAGTAAATCTGCGGAGAAAATTTCGATTTTTCGGTCCGTCGGCAAGAATTAGGTCGAATGGAAAGTTCGGACGAAACTCGATCGAGGTCTCAATGGAGGCAGAATTCGGCCTCGCAGAATGCTGAAGTTCATTGTCGCGGACGTATATTCGAAATGAACGGCGATCCACTCCTCTCCACCTTGCTCTCCACCCTCGTGGTTGAAAGCGGGAGTGAGCGTAACTGCGCCTTCCGTCTCCGTAATAGAGTCATGCGTTTCCAAATGCAAGCCCTGGAGTAGAGTCACGCGTTTCAAAATGAAAGCCGCGTGGAAAAGGCAATAATGCCTTCAAGCGAAATCTAAGTACTTGTTCGCAAAAGCCGGGGTTTTCCATTGCGTGGGCGACCGACTCAGAAAGTCGACCTGGGACTGCTTTGGAATTTCAACGGTCTTGCACGCCAGTCCAGTTACGCTTTTCAAAATGCAAGCCGTAATGGAGTCTTGTGTTTCAAAATGCAGGCCACAATAGAGTCATGCGTTTCAAAATGCAGCCCTCAATAGAGTCATGTGTTTCAAAATGCAGGCCGCAATAGAGTCACACTTTTCAAAATGAAAGCCTCGTGGAAAAGGCAATAATACCTTGAAGCGGAATCTGAGTACTGGGGAATGTTCGCAAAGGCCGGGGCTTTCCATTGCCGGGGCAAACGGCTCAGAAAGTTAACCTGGGACTGCGTTGGAATTTAAACGGTCTTGCGTGCGAGTCCAGTCACGCTTTTCAAAATGCGAGCCGCAATAGAGGCATAAAGTGAAGACTCTCGAAGAGCAAAGGGCAAAGAATGGGCAAGTTCTAAGTGTCATATGTGTCTTGATCCGTGAAACCCTTGAATGCGAGAGCCTCTTCCAAAATGGCAAAATCTGCATGTTGCCGAGAAAGAAATGAATCCCGAAGATCCAAGATTCCAAGACAAGGTCGGTCTAGGCGGAAATGCCCGTACGTGAATTCTTCATCGTCGAAACGAGTGCAATTGAAGATGAGCCCGTTGAAAGTGAATATATTTTTGTTAGCGAGGACGGAAATGAGAGAAACGAGGACAAGGCTGCCATTTGAAAAGCATGATCTCGATCTAAACAACACAATACTCCAGGCTGCCATTTGGAAAGCATGACCTCAATCTAAACAATATATACAGTCATTGACCAGAAGCGCAACACTAACAAACAAACGCCCTCCGTCCCTCCGACAACCATGTATCCGACATTCTCTCAATGCATACCCCCGTTTCAAAGGTTGCTGAGTTTGATGAGACACATATCCAACCCGGAACGTTGCTCTCTGATCCCGCACGGAGGATGGAATTGCCAAAATGGCTGGATGACCCAAGTCTACGTGGCATTTTTGTAGCATTCGGTACGAGTTCATGAGATTTTCGTAATATTAGGATGGGGCGGTTGTGCTATGTGACATTACAGGCCAGATTGCTTTACTTTACAATCAATTAAAGGTTCAAAAGCGTCGGCTTCACAATTCTCCGTCTCGGCCGGCGTTCGGCACCCTCATCTGCGAAATCTTCGGCCTTCCTCTTGCGACCAGCGACGATGTGTGCATTTTCCTTGCAGTTTGAGTCGTCTCCCGACGTCTCGACGACAATCTGCGGTATCTCTCCATCGAACGCGTCCATGAGTTCCTCGGGGAAATGCTCGTCGGTTGAACTTGACCGGTCACTGCCGGCAAAGTCACTGCAGTGTGTATTACTGGGTCTTGGTTATGGATCTTCAGCTCTTACTGTCGACTCCAGGCAAATAGTTTCTCCTCATGCAATCTAACAGAGTTCTTACTGTTGACTCCAGACATCTGTGTTTGATATCACCAGACATAGGATTGTCGTATCTGGCCACAATTCATACTTGCCCTCGTTTATTGACATCAGCATCAGTCACACACAGGCTCTTCCCGTCAACGGTCCTGATTCCATGCTGACCTCCCTGTATTCTTCTCGTTTGGAAACCAGATACAAAAAGAATTCAACAACAACCCGATTTCATGACTACCAGGCTCCCTCCCGATTTGGAGAGAGGCATATTTGAAGCAACTGCGCTCTTGCAACCTCTCTCAATTCCAAGTCTGATGTTGGTCGCTTGGCGTGTGAAAGAATGGTCAGTCAGATACCTTTTTCTGGTATGCCTTCTTTCTTCAACTCACTGTTCAGGATCGAACCACTACTGTACCGCACAGTCATAGTTTCTGCTTGATTGGTTGGGAAACCATTCCGTGGGCATCCTGTGGTCGGAGTTGCATCTGAGATCCTAACCAGTCGAGTCCATTTACTGCAACACACTCACAATTTATATTGCGAGTCATCAAACATCGAGCCTATGCTCGCGGCGTGCCGCCGAGTGGAGAATTTATCGATCCGCTGTGATCTTGCCGATGAAAGACTCGTTACGCTCATCCAGGCCATGCCGTTGAAACGGCTTTGTTCGGGCCTCCACCCGAGAATTAGTTTACCCGGCTCTATCACACACTTCGAGTTCTTCGGCAGCATCAGAAGCGGCGAGGGCCCAGCATTCTGGTCTCACCTTGGCCGGATGCCACTTTTGACTCACCTCTGCATCCATGATCAAGAACTACTTTGGCAAGGGGCAGGCGCTTTTCTCGAAACTCATACTCAGTTGAAGGTTCTCATGCTATACTGTCATGACAGCCTTCCATTCACAACTTTGCACGAGTATGCAACCCATGTTGGGAAGGACCCACGATTAATAATGTTGTTTCACAATGACATCTACTTTTGGCTTGAAGACTGGAAAATGGGAGCACTCTTGGGTGTTGATTATTGGTCAAAGGGTGAGATCGTCATTGAAGGGCGGAAATATCATCGGGAAGGGGACATCGCTTGGGAAGTGGACATACCTTGCATACTGGGACTATAGTTTACTCGCTTGGGTCTTTTGCTCCAGGGGAAGTATCCGACCCTTCTCAATATAAATGTCCGCAAATGCTAAGTGGTGGTTGGCAACACGCCTCAACAGTATATCGCACACATTACGTACTTTGGAGCCAGCTTGGGCTAAGATAGAGGGCGTGGAACCCCAGCACCCTTATGTAATCCGCTTTATTGATACTTTCCCACGATCAACTTTCGATTTCAGAGAAGAAAAAAATTATATAAAACCATATTTCTGTGATTTACATGGGATGGAAAAAAAAAAAAAGTGTCTATTTTTTTGGCTGGAAACTGTGCAATGGAATCTTTATCTCCGCAATCATGCTTGGAGGCAAGATCCAATGACCTCTATAAGGCTTGTTTACCCATTTCAAGTCAGCACCAGTAAGTCCACCGGCATAAGCTGAAAATAAATTGTGCCGCATGATTGGCATATCTACAGAGATACATTAACCATTGGAAATAAACAAAACTGAGATACTTGCCGAATAATCTGAAGATGTGGAACATCATTGAGACATGCCTTGACATTATCCTCCATCTCCTCAATATTTGATGTCTTGGCTGTTGTTCGGTACCGGAACTTTGCTGCACCCCAATACATCTCGATAAAGTTCAGTTCACAGTGATATTTAGAGTTGATGTCTAATAAAATCTTTAGATCTCACATTTTGTTCAAAATGTGTAGCCTACCCCCAATGCCGTCTGTAATATCTGGTTCCTCTGTGTCTAGCAATTCCTCCAGCTCTGGGAGCTCATCCTCCTCATCCTCCCTGTCAGATTCCACATTGCTGGCCCCTGCATCAGAGTCTGTGTGAGACGAATCATTGATTCCAGCTGGCTCAGAAACTGTGTCTGGTTCTTTGGTAGCCTTCTGTCCCTGTACTGTCTTGATGTAATCAAAGACATTCAAAAAGCCCTTCTCCTTCAAGTCTTTTGCACGCCTTCGCTGGCGATACAGTGTGGAAACAGATTTTTTGGTGTAACGTTTGGGACGGTTTGAACTGTTTTTGAGGTCCTGAATGCGAGCTGCTGTTTGGGCATCACTCAAAAGAGTGGCAAATTTCTGGAGTTCAGTTTCATCAGAAATTACGGGTGCCTCCACAATTTCATCATCCAGTTCTGGCTGAAGATCACCCAAAGCAGACTCCTCGCAATCCAGATCAGGAAGCTCATTCCCCAAGTTCAAGTCCCAGGTCTGTTCAGTATCCAAGTCAGAGTGAGAGTGGTTATCACAGTGGGTGGCGGCAGCTGGAAAAGAAGTGCTTGATCCAAAGTCTGAGGTCTGATATGGGTCATCTTCATCAGGAACCTCTTCCACAGTGACTTTATGAGAGTCTCGGGCCTTCCGGAGGTTATTTTGGCCGGGCCTTTTTATGGTTAGTATCTCTAGGCATGGTTACAGAGCAGAAGGATGTAGAGGAAGTGAAGAGAAAGCCTCATTGCAGCCTCATTGCAGCCTCATTGTAGCCTCATGGCTGCCGCATTTCTTAGGGGCTGTTCACCCATCAATCAATCAATCACTATGTATGCCGAGCCTTGCCAATGTGGCTGTGCCATTCAAATTTCGGAACACTTTCCCTGAAAAGTGTTCCTTTCAGCGAGAAAAGCATATAGAAACACTTTGAAAAAAAGTCACACAAAAAAATTTGAGACTTACAGGAAAATTCCAGAGAGGCGCCTGCGGGAGGCACCTGGAGGTGTGAAAGTGTCTGTGCTGGCCACAGAATGCAGAGGGACTGAGTGTACATACCAGCGCTGACGCGGCGCTGTCACTGCTCCCCGTCTTGCTCTTCGTGCTCGTCGTCTGCGCATGGGTCACGACCTCCCCGTTGGCCTTCAAACTGCGGAACACACCCTTCCCGTATGTCCAATTGTTCCCCGGCCCGGTCCCCTGCGACTTCACGCTGGACTTGGCGCCGCGTACTTCCACACTTGCCCGGCTGCTGAAGAATTCACACGCGCGCTCGTGTATGATTGCCAAGCCAATGTCATCTCCCTCCCAAAATTCCTTGCGCAATCACAGTCGAAATCTCATGGTATCATTGAAATTTTACCTGGAGGCTGAAGAATTCACACGCGCGCTCGTGTATGATTTCCAAGCCAATGTAATCTCCCTCCCAAAATTCCTTGCGCAATCGCGGTCAAAATCTCATGGTATCATTGAAATTTTACCTGGAGTGAAGTCATGAATTTGCGCTAACGCCCGAACCGTCGGCGCAATCGCTCGAGCCGGAAATCAATCTATCGACCGCCGCTAAACACCTGAGAACTTTTGAATCTGTAGCGCCAACAGTGTCGCGTTCAATTCAAGCCGGAAATCAGCATGTCGAGCGGGTCGAAATGCCAGTACACTTTATTCGGGAATCGAGCAATACTCAACGCAAACGCTGTCCCGTAGTAGTAATATCATGTTCCTACCTGTAGCCGCAATCACTCGGGCATGGCTGAAACATCGGATATTTTAGAATCAGTGCGGTGCGCGAACACTTCAACCTATCATCTTAGATGTATCGACCAGGAGCATTCCGCTCGTTTCTCAACGGCTGTGGACCTTCTTCCGAGTCGGAGGCTGACCACGCTGACGAGCTGGAGCCTCGTACATACGGGATGTTATGAATTTGCGCTAGCGCTCGAACCGGCAGCGCAATCGCTTGAGCCGGAAATTCATTACCGCCGCTAAGCAATCGGGAACTTTTGAATCTGTAGCGGCAACGCTTTCCCTTCGACTGGAGCTGGAAATCGGCATGTCGAACGGGTCGGAATGCCCGCGCATTTCATTCGTCAAACAAATGTTTCGACATCAGCATTCTGCTCATCATTTCTCGTCGGTTGTGGAGCTTCTTCTTCCTTCTTCGGAAGTTGAAACACGCTGACATGCTTGGTTGTGGACCTTCCTCGGAAGTTGAACACGCCAGCTCCTTTTAGCTGCTGTGCGGCACGAGTGTTTCGCTCTTCCCAAAAGTCCTTGGGTCTGTTTCTTTCGGATACAGATGGTGTGCATGCACTCTGCAAAGGGAAGACCTACGACAAGCTTCTTGTGTACTGGTGGACACCGGGGATTTTAACCTGGGAGGAGAGAACTCCTCCCGCACACCAGTTTCTTCAACCGGTGGTCAGGTCCCACGAGGTTCTAACCGGATGTCCTGCCATTCCAACGGCCGGCCAGTCACAGCTGCTCAGCGTCTTGTAGTCATCGCCCCCCTGGACTTTGTGTGTGCTCCGTTGGCATCTTGTAGGTTTACGTATGGATAACCACCCATATGTTCCTACATGTTTGTCTTCGGTAGACTCGTTGTTCAGGCATTTGGACCACGTGAGTATAATCAATCCCCCCCCCCCCCCCCCCATCTGTCAATGTTAGCGCCAGGGCAGTGTTGTCGGAAGTGACGTAGTACCGGCAATGCCGAATCATTGATTGCCTGCGGGCCGGTAGCATGGGAACCCAACAATTTGGCCAACGATCAAGGGCGGCAAACTGCCGCGGTGTACGGCATCAGCGGAGTTTAAAGCGGAGTGGGCTTCAGACGGACACACGTAATTTTATAAAGAGAGTGAGATGCTTTACAGGTCTATTGTATCCTGGGAACAAGTTTGCTACATTTGCGGTCGCGTGAGGAAAGCAGAGCGAGCGCGAAGTGGCGAAAAATCGCAGCCAAATGGAAAGTTCCCACGCCCGGCCAACTAAGCCGTTTCGCCGCTTTTGGACTTGCCACGGCAAAATATTCGCCGACCCATCAAAACGTCACAAATCGGGCTCGACTGACCACAATCCATTTGTACGATCCTAGACTACCTCCCGAAACCCCACAACCTCCGATAATTAAATCCACTCCTTCATAGGACACCTCAAAACCTCTTAGGTGGTCCACTAACCAGTCGCAGATAATAGCTTAGGCTCGTCCCCATCCGGTATCCAGGTAATAGAGCCAAATCCATCACTCGCTAACGCTCGGACAGTCCTGGATACTGGCTGGGGCCCTCTCGGCGCACTTTAAGCGGGGTTTTGCTTCCCCTGCCATTTCAGAGGTCAGTACTTAGGAAAAATATGCCCCCAACTTTGAAAAAAAAGTGCTCAAACTTCCTGTATGAATACTTGATGGGTTTTTAATTCTCTATCCAATGAGCCCCACATGTTTTTTTGGTGGCAGATTTCATGTCGTCGTCGTCGTCAAATGGTCCGTGCGCGGCGACGAGCTCGACTTGGTGTAAGATCCCAAAACAATGTGAGCTCAATCAACTTGAAATCGAATTCTGCCCCACTTTGGTATAGGAAGTTTTGACACTTTTCAGAGCATTTCAGAAGCTCCCAGGTCGATTTTCTCTAAGTCAGGACCTCTGAAATGGCGGGCCATTCAAAACCCCGCTAAAAACAGTACCAAGAGGGCCCAGTCCGTTAACGACGATCTCCCATTGTGCACTCTTTGTCTGATTGTTGGCTTTGTTTGTGTGATTTTCGTAATTCAGGCTTACGTCCCTGTCTCTCACTGAGATC